>CM053785.1:140496110-140553610 GCA_028749045.1 Cupressus sempervirens | reverse complement strand
CAATCCTAGGAAAAACTTGATTTCTCCTATCATACTCATTTCAAACTCATTCTTCATGGATCCCTTTAGAAAAATTATCACTCTCTTTATCATTTTCTCCAAATATTATGTCATCAACAAATATTACAATGATAAATAACCTTTATCAACTTCTCTTAGATATCGATTACCATTTGTCATACCTTTAACAAATCCAAGATTTATCATATACTTATCCAACCTTGCACACCAAGTTCTAGGCACTTGCTTCAGACCATATATGGATTTCTTCATTCTACATACCATCTCTTTTTCTTGTGTCAGAGGGAATCCTTCAAGCTTCTCAATGTAAACTTATTCTTCGAGTTTTCCATTCAGGAAAGCTGACTTGACATCCATCTAATATACCTTGAACTTCTTATTTGCTGCATAAGCCAAGAACATTCTTACTGCTTCCATTATGGCTATAGGGGCATAAGTTTCATCATAATCTATGCCTTCTTTCTCTGAGTAACCCTTGCAAACAAGCTGTTGGTGTTTGAAAACGTTACCCATTTCCAATTACCCTAATCAGAACAAGATGCATCTAGGGGCAGCTAACTCCCATTATCAACACATCCATTCAGAGACCAGGCCAATTATAAGGCATGACCCTTCTTCTACTTCAGGCTCTGCAAAACCTAGGCGGGTAGACCTGTAGATTCTTTATATGGTACCAGTTGTCAAAGCATACACTGAATCTAATATGAAGCAGATAAAACCCTTATTTCTTCTATACTCAACCAAGAATCATAAGCATGAAATAGCTAAGAACATAAATCATGAAACTGGCAAGCTAAGTGTGGGTTAACATTGAGTAGCTTTCAACATAAAAGGGAAAATTGATTTAATATGTTGATAACAGCAAGACCCAAGTATGAACAACAGAACTTAATGATCCTATCTCTGACCAGTGCCTTATCTATTGGGCAATTAAATGAATCATAACCATACATCTCCTAGAAACCTCAAACGTATCTCTACATTAAGATCCCTGATCTATCTTTCACCTTGTGAATAGACATCTACTACAGAATGAATCTCATACTCAGAAAATCCTATCATGAAATCTGCAAACCCTGTGACAAATATCAAGCAATTACATGGTTCTTTGTTCCATAAGCAAGACATTTTAACCACATACATTTCAAAATGTAATGCAACCTAATTCATGCTCTTTGATCACAAATTAGAAGAAATAACAGAGCCATAATCAGGAGACAAGATTCAAACTGAACTTCAAACTTTTGCTGCACTTTATTTGTTTTCCTTGAAATCAAATACATGAAATGTATAGAAAATAACTCATAGATCACCCAATAGAAAAGAACTATCTGCATAAAACTTAAAATGCTGTTCAATACAAGAGAAAATGCTGAAGAATGGTTTCTCAGTGCCAAAACTGGAACCCCTACAATGGAAGCAAGAAAGAAAGATATAGAAGAGAAAGAATTCCCGGATCTGTTCTGAAGATGACAAGTGTCCACTTGAAATTCAATCTTCTGTAACTGAATAACTTCTTCCTTCCATCTCCCATTCTGATTTGATTTTGTTTCATCATTAATCTGTAACAAACTTGCAAAATATCCTTGCCTAATGATGAAAACCCTTTACTTGCCAAAATAGCTGACTTCCCCATGAAAAAGCCAGTGAAAATGAGTTTTTACTGAGTAAATCTGAACAAATTCGACCCTAACTGCATTTCCATTGCCTTCTACTGATATCCAGGTCACTATCTTGACAAAAAATCAAAACTGAACTTCATGGTTTGAAAATGGTTGCAATTCAGGTACCTGATAGAAAACCTTGTGTAGCTCAAACTGACTGATACCTGTGCAAAAACCAACTCCAAAATTGAAAAGTTCGTATTCTCCCGATTCCGACGATATATAATATCGCCTATCTGGCCTCTCGAAAACCTCCAGAATCTTATTTCAAAAAAAAGGTCCTCTGCTAGAAGGTTCATGCTTGCAACTTTGATTTTTTATAAAATTTTTAAAAAATCTAAAGTATAAACTTTAGAAAATTTCCCATTAAATTTTAAAACTTGACGTGGGCATTTCCAACAAAAATAATAATAAAATATTATTATTTTTAATTTTTCTATATTTCCCTCACCCTTTTAATCCGTGGTCAACAGCTGTTGACCAAGCGCCACGTGTCACTTGCTGATTCGCTGATGGCATTACATGCGGGACCCACATAACACTTTAAACCTCGCCATATTTTGGGGTTTTCCGGTGACCTCGCTATCTCGCTAGCCGGATTTTTCAAGATTTTCCGGCTGGCGAAGTAGCGAGGCGCCGAATTCTTGAGTTTTCCGACTGCCTCATTCCGTTGACATCATCAGCTTTGACTTGCATTGACCGCCAAAATTTATTCATTTTGACCCGCAGGCCCCACACAAGGTTAAGCGCTGCCTTTAGAAGGCTTTGTCTCAAAGACACCTTATCTTCCGTGTTGAATAGTACTTAAAGACTTAAAATGTTTTCCCACGGGCCATGTGGGATTTTAGCATTCAAACTCTTTTAAATCCCCACCACTCTGCGACTTCAAATCTCTGTTCTTACCCTTATTCCTTCACATGGGTTCCTTTGAAGTCGTCTCTTGTTATAGATGTCACATCCGCTGCATTCTCATTAACGTGGGATATAGGCGAACATTCATTCTTAAAAATTTTTGCAGGCTCCCTCCCTTACTCGCAAACTGTGGCACCGATTAATGTGGAGACCCTGCCTTATGCGTGAGGCTGTGAACTTGTATAGTATAAAACTGAAGATGAAACCCACCCCTCCATATGCGTGGGCTCTTCCAACATGACTTTCACTGCTTCCTTCATCTTTATGTGCAGTGGTTACCTTTAAACAATGCGTGATCTCCTTTTTAAGAGCGTGGAAGGCTCCTTGTTTGGCTTGCGTGGAGTTAACATGCTTCTTAATACATGAGTCTATTTCTGCTTTAGTTGGCTGCCTTCAGCCTTTTGACGCTGGCCGTCCTCTGCCTCTGTTCTCCTGCGTGAGAGCCTCTCCATATTATGAGAGCCTCTGCTTTGACAGTAAGGATGATGACAGTGTTTCGGTTGGTGGAGAAATTGAGTTAACAGCTGATCAGAGTCCTAGCGATGATGGCCACTGCAAAATCCCCATAGAAAATTGTGACGTGATTATTGAACAGAATCATTTTTGCTTATGTTCTGCACATGCAGGATCAGATCTCAAAATCAGTGGCTATACTTCATCAGGCTCAGATTAGTCTCCAATAAGTTCCGATTCAGATACACAGGTATGTTTTCTTAACCTCTTAACCATGCCTCGTTATCTTTGTGGGTATGTGAGTCTGAACGTATTTGTTAAGTTTTATGTTTTTCATCTAATATCCAGGAACGAACAAGTAGAATAATTTTCAAGTTTTTTGGCAGAGATCCAAGTGATTTTCCCCAGATGTTGCGAACCCAGGTGAGCATTGTGATGTGGTGGAGTTGCTAATGAAAACCCTCTTTTCAACTGAATCACCTTTTTTCCAGTATCTCTTTCCATCTTATAATTGAGAACATATTAATATCCTTTTTCTTTTGTTGTCTGAAGCAGATATTTGAGTGGTTGTCCCACAGCCCATCAAACATGGAGAGATATATAAGGCCTGGTTGTGTGATACTCACTGTATTTGCATCCATGCCTTCAGTTGCATGGGATCAGGCATGTGCATTATCATAAGTTTTTGAAGCAATTAAAATTCCACATTTTTAGTGTGATGTTAATTTGAGGGAGATTGGCTATTGACTTCTATCTGTTTGTATTGCAGTTGAAAGGAGATTTGCAAGAACACATGAAATTGTTGCTTTTTAAGGATTGTAGTAATGATTTCTGGAAAAATGGACGAATAATAGTTCACGCTGAACAGCAATTGGCTTCGTTAAAAAATGGTATGCACCTGATCTTCTCGACAAAGATTTGATTTTGAATCCTTGGCAATATGTATCCCAAGTCTATGCCAATAGCAATGATAATTTCTCATCTCTATTGAAAACTTCGCTGCAGGCAAGATTCAGTTATGCAGATCTTGCAGGTCAAGAGATGCTCCTAAAATAGTTTCGGTCAGGCCTATTGCAGTAGTGGCTGGTGAAGAAACTAGGCTTATTCTCACATGCTACAATTTGATGGTTCCTGGTACAAAGTAAGCTCTTGTTAAAATTTTAGGGATACATAATCAATAGATATTTCTAGAATTGAGATGTTTGATGCAGTGCTTATATTCATTTTGCGATATTGGATGCAGAATCCTTTGTGCTTATAGGGGAAAATATATTTCAGAAGAAGTTGTTCCAGAAAATCATCAAGTGTGCAATGTCACTCCCATCAACAAGAATGCTCCAATTGAACATAAATTCTCAGGGATACCAGAACAGGCTCTCAAACTTGACCCATTGATTCTTTGGTTTGCACTTTTGCAACATGTCAAAAATCATCTCATGATGAATTCAGGGTCAAAAGATATCGACTATCAAAATTGCCTTCTCAAAATACCTGCAAGTAAACATGTTAGAAAACAACAAACTGGGTTTGGAAATGGCCTAGAAAAATGGACATATGGGCACTTGGGGATCTGGAAAGTGGGGCACTGGTTCTCTTTCATGAGGAAATTATGGATCTATGATTTAGGCTCATGACGAAAAACTGGGTGCATTTGGAAAGCGTCTAAAATTGGCTACCTGGATTTGCAGGACAGGAAACGATGACAACATAACAATTTTTACAAACGGAATGACCGTGGAAAAGTGTGCAAATGGATTCGTCGAGATTTGAAAACTGACACACTTGGAGTATTTTTAGTATAGAACATAGGGAAACAAACCATTTGATCTCATCTATCACGGATCAGGAGATATGATGTCACGAACAGGGGTTCCAATCAATCTGCAAATGCTGACACCAGTAAAAGTTAGAAATTCCATTTGGAATCGCGTTTGAAAACTGATCAAACGGATTCGTCAAGGGCTGAAACTTGAAACATGACAAGTCTCTGACATCTACAATGCAACGCAAAAGGAATTTCAACATTTGGGTCAACTGGTCAAAAGTTACAACATGTCAAACAGGGCTTCCCAAAATTATGTGTAAAGTGCATCAGCATGAAAACAGTAACTGACCAACTTTGAGGGATTCAAAACCTAGTCAAACGGACTCGAAACGACTTGAAATCTGAAACATAGGTTTTTAGATATGGATATTAGGTACTCTCAAAGTGGCGAGTTATGATACAATTTTGGACAAAAGATATTCGGGTTCAAACACAGCCTCCTGTCGCTGTTTGACACTAGGGCAGAATTGTAAATTTGACAAATGCTTGAAACAGGACTTCGTCAAATGACTCAGAAACTCAATTTAACTTCATGAAACACTCAGGCAGGCTGAATATAGGGTGTTAGAAACATTAAACACCTTAGGGGTCTCAGATGGACAGCCGGGTACAACCAGGCACATGCATTTTAAAAGCGATTAAGGGCTTGATTTTTTCAATAGTGCTCAAAATTGACCATGCAATTTTTAGCGCCAACAGTGGCTCTATCTGGGGATGCATGTCCCTTGCGGGCATGGCAAGGATTCAGATCTCTGGAGGAAGCAGACCATTCCCAAAAACTTCGAAACTCTTCTCGAACAGCTTATTGAAAGCAAGGAAACAACTACAACTACCAAGACTATGTACACATGATGGCCTCGGGCCACCGAACTTCAGCAAAATCATTTACCTCTGTCATAAACATGGTTCTCATCTGAACTTTCATGAGGTAAACTGAATTTTCTTCTCCTATTAGTTTCACCAATCATATTATCATCATATAACAAATCTCTTGGCAAAACAAAATCAACACTCTTACTTCCATAATGAATATAAAAACTATATTCATCTTCAACTGTTAGCTCATTATGAAAGTTCTGATCAGCATGCTCAAAAATATCAGACTGAAACTGAAAACCTTCTCTAACAAATGACTCATGCATGCTATCATTTTCGAATATGAAGGCTTCATATTCAACTTGGGGAAAAGGATCACTCATACCTTGAAAATGTGTTTCCTTATACATAACCGGATGATATTCAAATGGACATTCTGACTTGTACTCACATATATCATCAA
The DNA here is from genome assembly GCA_028749045.1 of Cupressus sempervirens. Taxonomy (NCBI): domain Eukaryota; kingdom Viridiplantae; phylum Streptophyta; class Pinopsida; order Cupressales; family Cupressaceae; genus Cupressus; species Cupressus sempervirens. The sequence continues at coordinate 140,547,456 of CM053785.1, read as the reverse complement.
TGTCAAAATCTGAGACTAATCTATAATCTTCAAATGTTTCTTCACAATCAGCAAACAAATTAGTCTTCACATCGGAGAGTTCATCATGAATCTCGTTGCAAGGTATAGGTAGATTTTCAATAACTGTCTTATTAAACACCTTGTTATCATAATCAGATGTAACATCATGATCATACTCACTGTCATATTTGGAAGAAGAACAGTTTGACCTCTTACAGCAGTAAGACAAAGTATCATCATTAAACTTATTCTCTTCTAAATCTAAACTGTCCATGTGTTCTTCAAAAAGAGGATTGATAACTCCATGCAAAGCACCTTTATAGACATTAGGACAAGTGATGTGCTGATCAACATCAAGCTCCTCACCATATAACGGATTAGTGAAAACTTTAAAATCATTTCTAACATCACTGTCATGGACACTTTCAGCATATGAAGAAGAAAAATCAGAATCATATGAAGACTCAACATCCACTCCGTCAACGAAGCATGTAGAATATAGATCAAAGTTACTTTCATTGTCTCCATATAGGTGATTCAAATGTCTTGCAACAAAATCATCATTTATCTTACCAATAGGTGTTGATGCATTAATCTCAGAGTCAATCACGTACTGATCATCATTACACTCATCCTCAAGACACTCTTCTACACAATTAGGTAATATGTCTTTATGGATAACCTCTTTGTCTTCATATTGTGTAGACACATTTTCTTCATAACTTTCAATCTCAAACTGGTTTACACAATTCTGATATGGAAACTCATTTTCAGATTTAGAAATAGCATTCGTACCTTTATTAGCAAGAGAACACTCACTTCCATCATTGCTCTCTTCTTCCCAATCAGCATCTGATTCACATGAAGACGGACACATACTAGCACTATCCTCTTCTTGACTTGAGTAATAACTCTCATCATCAGCTTCATATGACACCTCTTGATAATATATTGGATCAGCAATTTCATTATCACTTGAAAGACGACTCTCAGCTTTATCATACTCACATTGATATGATTGTCTTTCAACTTTAGATTTAATAACATTCTCAACATGATGCAATCTCTCAATGAGATAATTCATTTCTTGCCTATCCTGTTGGTCAAGAGAATGCATCTCTACCGCTGAAATATTATCAACATATGAGCTTAGCTCTTCTGACTGTGACTGAGATACATATGATTTACATTCTTTATATTGTGTCATCTTGCCATGACATGTCGGATCAGAAATTTCACCTTTATCACTTGATAGATCACTTCTGGTTTCTTCCTCCTCATACTGAGGTGAATACTTTTCCTCTTCCTAATTCATTACGTTTTCAACATAATGCAAATTATCAATGGGAAAATGAATGGCCGGATTTATATCTTGCATGGATGACTCATCAAGTGAATCAATTCTATCATTTGCTATTGTGGTACCATAAACATGTGCATTCACTTCAGCACGAATGGAATCATTTCCTTTTTGCAACAAAGAGATTTCATGTTCACATGTTTTTATGTCTGAGGCTTCAACAAAACTATTCACAACAGTAGGAGTGCTTATTTGCTGATCTGAAATCAAACACTCCTTATGACATTGGATTGTGCTTTGCACCTCATATTGCCAGCCAATATTTCTAGAGAAGTGACTTCGAGTTAAGCCATATTTTATGTTATTCTCAATCTCTATAGCTGTCATGAATGCATGATGTAAAGTCTTGGGTCTTTTATCTCTCAACAGATAGTTCATCTTCCTATCAAATGCACCGAGATAAACCACTAAACACATTTGATCATCCGGCTTGTAACTTTCAGGAAATTCACTCAAAATCTTTGCAAATCTGATATTAAATTCAGGAACTAACTCACCATTCCTGATTTCAATTTTCAAAAACTTATCAAAATATTCAGAGATGCTTACTCTTTCCCCGAACTGCATCATGAAGGCTGACATTAATTCATCACAAGATGAAATTGAACATGCTGGTAAAAAAGAAAACCAGTCCCTAGCATCATTTTCTAAAGTCTGAACAAACAATTTCATCTGAATGTCTTCATGAGCAATTTCAAAATCACCAACCAAGCCACTAAACAACTGAACATGATGACTGGCTGAATTTTCATGGTTCCCACCAAACTTAGGCAAATACTTTCTGAGGTTACAAGGCATAGTATTCGGGAAACCATGAATACCATTAAAATTCAATGGCATATACCTCCTGGTAGAAACAGATCTAAAACTTTCACTAACAGGCTGCATATTAGATGAGATAAAACTTAACATTCTTCAAAGTCAAGACTCATTCACCATTAAATACTTCCAGAATTTATTAATTGCAGCAGATCTCGAGTTCTTTCTACCAATTCAAAACTTCAAATACACTTCACAACTTCAAAACAACAATTGAAACTCGTTCTAATGAAGTGCATAAAACTTATCAAATCATTCTCCTCTTCTTAGTGCTAAAAATTCACTTGATGGAGAACACATATGTGGAACTCACTTTCATTGAAAAGAAATCATATGAAAGCATAAAATACCTCAAGTGTTGCTGCATGAAACCATTGATCTGCTGATTGGCCTGGTGCTAATCTAAATTCTTTACACCATTGATCAAACCTTACAGAGTTGCCATCTCCTTGAGGAGAATTAAATGACATCACTGCTGTGATTCATCTTTATCATTACAAATTTTTATAACAGCAAATCAAACAACACTTACTAGTCAAAAACTTATAATAGATCTCTCTTCTGCTTGCAAATTCACCTAATTTTTAGATCTGCTTGATTCCATTGAAAACTCTTGAAAACAATTTATACATCACTGATCTACAATGATTTAGAGATCCTTTAAGTAGAGTCGCCACTCACTATTGTGAGAAAGATTTGAAACAATGATTTATAACATGGCAGATCTGTACTAACAATTCAACTTGAAGATTTTGAAAGTCACCAAACACCTTGAAGAGAGACATACTTTTGATCACAATTCTGACTCTGAAATTACAATAGCATTTTGAAAACAAGGTCCGGTTGAATTGATTGAAAATAAAACTTGAGGAGAGCACAATCTGAACTCAACCAATAAGTCACTGTTGCAAGTGGATAAAACATACTGGGGTGCATGATTTGGAGTAAGAAAACTGGAAAGAACATCGGAGAACTTACTGCTGAAAATTTTTAATGCACTTCTCCTACTGTATTGAATCTCTTCTTTTCAAATTCTCAAGGTTTGTCTTGAATCTGATCCAATACAGTCCCCAGCAGAGTCGCCATTTTGTTGGTGTTTGAAAACGTTACCCATTTCCAATTACCCTAATCAGAACAAGATGCATCTAGGGGCAGCTAACTCCCATTATCAACACATCCATTCAGAGACCAGGCCAACTATAAGGCATGACCCTTCTTCTACTTCAGGCTCTGCAAAACCTAGGCGGGTAGACCTGTAGATTCTTTATATGGTACCAGTTGTCAAAGCATACACTGAATCTAATATGAAGCAGATAAAACCCTTATTTCTTCTATACTCAACCAAGAATCATAAGCATGAAATAGCTAAGAACATAAATCATGAAACTGGCAAGCTAAGTGTGGGTTAACATTGAGTAGCTTTCAACATAAAAGGGAAAATTGATTTAATATGTTGATAACAGCAAGACCCAAGTATGAACAACAGAACTTAATGATCCTATCTCTGACCAGTGCCTTATCTATTGGGCAATTAAATGAATCATAACCATACATCTCCTAGAAACCTCAAACGTATCTCTACATTAAGATCCCTGATCTATCTTTCACCTTGTGAATAGACATCTACTACAGAATGAATCTCATACTCAAAAAATCCTATCATGAAATCTGCAAACCCTGTGACAAATATCAAGCAATTACATGGTTCTTTGTTCCATAAGCAAGACATTTTAACCACATACATTTCAAAATGTAATGCAACCTAATTCATGCTCTTTGATCACAAATTAGAAGAAATAACAGAGCCATAATCAAGAGACAAGATTCAAACTGAACTTCAAACTTTTGCTGCACTTTATTTGTTTTCCTTGAAATCAAATACATGAAATGTACAGAAAATAACTCATAGATCACCCAATAAAAAAGAACTATCTGCATAAAACTTAAAATGCTGTTCAATACAAGAGAAAATGCTGAAGAATGGTTTCTCAGTGCCAAAACTGGAACCCCTACAATGGAAGCAAGAAAGAAAGATATAGAAGAGAAAGAATTCCCGGATCTGTTCTGAAGATGACAAGTGTCCACTTGAAATTCAATCTTCTGTAACTGAATAACTTCTTCCTTCCATCTCCCATTCTGATTTGATTTTGTTTCATCATTAATCTGTAACAAACTTGCAAAATATCCTTGCCTAATGATGAAAACCCTTTACTTGCCAAAATAGCTGACTTCCCCATGAAAAAGCCAGTGAAAATGAGTTTTTACTGAGTAAATCTGAACAAATTTGACCCTAACTGCATTTCCATTGCCTTCTACTGATATCCAGGTCACTATCTTGACAAAAAATCAAAACTGAACTTCATGGTTTGAAAATGGTTGCAATTCAGGTACCTGATAGAAAACCTTGTGTAGCTCAAACTGACTGATACCTGTGCAAAAACCAACTCCAGAATTGAAAAGTTCGTATTCTCCCGATTCCGACGATATATAATATCGCCTATCTGGCCTCTCGAAAACCTCCAGAATCTTATTTCAAAAAAAAGGTCCTCTGCTAGAAGGTTCATGCTTGCAACTTTGATTTTTTATAAAATTTTTAAAAAATCTAAAGTATAAACTTTAGAAAATTTCCCATTAAAGTTTAAAACTTGACGTGGGCATTTCCAACAAAAATAATAATAAAATATTATTATTTTTAATTTTTCTATATTTCCCTCACCCTTTTAATCCGTGGTCAACAGCTGTTGACCAAGCGCCACGTGTCACTTGCTGATTCGCTGATGGCATTACATGCGGGACCCACATAACACTTTAAACCTCGCCATATTTTGGGGTTTTTCGATGACCTCGCTATCTCCCTAGCCGGATTTTTCAAGATTTTCCGGCTGGCGAAGTAGCGAGGCGCCGAATTCTTGAGTTTTCTGACTGCCTCATTCCGCTGACATCATCAGCTTTGACTTGCATTGACCGCCAAAATTTATTCATTTTGACCCGCAGGCCCCACACAAGGTTAAGCACTGCCTTTAGAAGGCTTTGTCTCAAAGACACCTTATCTTCCGTGTTGAATAGTACTTAAAGACTTAAAATGTTTTCCCACGGACCATGTGGGATTTTAGCATTCAAACTCTTTTAAATCCCCACCACTCTGCAACTTCAAATCTCTGTTCTTACCCTTATTCCTTCACATGGGTTCCTTTGAAGTCGTCTCTTGTTATAGATGTCACATCCGCTGCATTCTCATTAACGTGGGATATAGGCGAACATTCATTCTTAAAATTTTTTGCAGGCTCCCTCCCTTACTCGCAAACTGTGGCACCGATTAATGTGGAGACCCTGCCTTATGCGTGAGGCTGTGAACTTGTATAGTATAAAACTGAAGATGAAACCCACCCCTCCATATGCGTGGGCTCTTCCAACATGACTTTCACCGCTTCCTTCATCTTTATGTGCAGTGGTTACCTTTAAACAATGCGTGATCTCCTTTTTAAGAGCGTGGAAGGCTCCTTGTTTGGCTTGCGTGGAGTTAACATGCTTCTTAATACATGAGTCTATTTCTGCTTTAGCTGGCTGCCTTCAGCCTTTTGACGCTGGCCGTCCTCTGCCTCTGTTCTCCTGCGTGAGAGCCTCTCCATATTATGAGAGCCTCTGCTTTGACAGTAAGGATGATGACAGTGTTTCGGTTGGTGGAGAAATTGAGTTAATAGCTGATCAGAGTCCTAGCGATGATGGCCACTGCAAAATCCCCATAGAAAATTGTGACGTGATTATTGAACATAATCATTTTTGCTTATGTTCTGCACATGCAGGATCAGATCTCAAAATCAGTGGCTATACTTCATCAGGCTCAGATTAGTCTCCAATAAGTTCCGATTCAGATACACAGGTATGTTTTCTTAACCTCTTAACCATGCCTCGTTATCTTTGTGGGTATGTGAGTCTGAATGTATTTGTTAAGTTTTATGTTTTTCATCTAATATCCAGGAACGGACAAGTAGAATAGTTTTCAAATTTTTTGGCAGAGATCCAAGTGATTTTCCCCAGATGTTGCGAACCCAGGTGAGCATTGTGATGTGGTGGAGTTGCTAATGAAAACCCTCTTTTCAACTGAATCACCTTTTTTCCAGTATCTCTTTCCATCTTATAATTGAGAACATATTAATATCCTTTTTCTTTTGTTGTCTGAAGCAGATATTTGAGTGGTTGTCCCACAACCCATCAAACAGGGAGAGATATATAAGGCCTGGTTGTGTGATACTCACTGTATTTGCATCCATGCCTTCAGTTGCATGGGATCAGGCATGTGCATTATCATAAGTTTTTGAAGCAATTAAAATTCCACATTTTTAGTGTGATGTTAATTTGAGGGAGATTGGCTATTGACTTCTATCTGTTTGTATTGTAGTTGAAAGGAGATTTGCAAGAACACATGAAATTGTTGCTTTTTAAGGATTGTAGTAATGATTTCTTGAAAAATGGACGAATAATAGTTCACGCTGAACAACAATTGGCTTCGTTAAAAAATGGTATGCACCTGATCTTCTCGACAAAGATTTGATTTTGAATCCTTGGCAATATGTATCCCAAGTCTATGCCAATAGCAATGATAATTTCTCATCTCTATTGAAAACTTCGCTGCAGGCAAGATTCAGTTATGCAGATCTTGCAGGTCAAGAGATGCTCCTAAAATAGTTTAGGTCAGGCCTATTGCAGTAGTGGCTGGTGAAGAAACTAGGCTTATTCTCACAGGCTACAATTTGATGGTTCCTGGTACAAAGTAAGCTCTTGTTAAAATTTTAGGGATACATAATCAATAGATATTTCTAGAATTGAGATGTTTGATGCAGTGCTTATATTCATTTTGCGATATTGGATGCAGAATCCTTTGTGCTTATAGGGGAAAATATATTTCAGAAGAAGTTGTTCCAGAAAATCATCAAGTGTGCAATGTCACTCCCATCAACAAGAATGCTCCAATTGAACATAAATTCTCAGGGGGACCAGAACAGGCTCTCAAACCTGACCCATTGATTCTTTGGTCCGCACTTTTGCAACATGTCAAAAATCATCTCATGATGAATTCAGGGTCAAAAGATATCGACTATCAAAATTGCCTTCTCAAAATACCTACAAGTAAACATGTTAGAAAACAACAAACTGGGTTTGGAAATGGCCTAGAAAAATGGACATATGGGCACTTGGGGATCTGGAAAGTGGGGCACTGGTTCTCTTTCATGAGGAAATTATGGATCTATGATTTAGGCTCATGACGAAAAACTGGGTGCATTTGGCAAGCGTCTAAAATTGGCTACCTGGATTTGCAGGACAGGAAACGATGACAACATAACAATTTTTACAAACGGAATGACCGTGGAAAAGTGTGCAAATGGATTCGTCGAGATTTGAAAACTGACACACTTGGAGTATTTTTAGTATAGAACATAGGGAAACAAACCATTTGATCTCATCTATCACGGATCAGGAGATATGATGTCACGAACAGGGGTTCCAATCAATCTGCAAATGCTGACACCAGTAAAAGTTAGAAATTCCATTTGGAATCGCGTTTGAAAACTGATCAAACGGATTCGTCAAGGGCTGAAACTTGAAACATGACAAGTCTCTGACATCTACAATGCAACGCAAAAGGAATTTCAACATTTGGGTCAACTGGTCAAAAGTTACAACATGTCAAACAGGGCTTCCCAAAATTATGTGTAAAGTGCATCAGCATGAAAACAGTAACTGACCAACTTTGAGGGATTCAAAACCTAGTCAAACGGATTCGAAACGACTTGAAATCTGAAACATAGGTTTTTAGATATGGATATTAGGTACTCTCAAAGTGGCGAGTTATGATACAATTTTGGACAAAAGATATTCGGGTTCAAACACAGCCTCCTGTCGCTGTTTGACACTAGGGCAGAATTGTAAATTTGACAAATGCTTGAAACAGGACTTCGTCAAATGACTCAGAAACTCAATTTAACTTCATGAAACACTCAGGTAGGCTGAATATAGGGTGTTAGAAACATTAAACACCTTAGGGGTCTCAGATGGACAGTCGGGTACAACCAGGCACATGCATTTTAAAAGCGATTAAGGGCTTGATTTTTTCAATAGTGCTCAAAATTGACCATGCAATTTTTAGCGCCAACACAAGCCAAGCCTTATTTCTCACAACTTCTCCTTATCCACTCATCTTGTTTCTGGATACCCATTTGGTTCCTATCATATTCTTGTCTTTAGATCTAGGTACTAATTCCCATGTCTCAAAATTTAGAATCTGATCCAATTCTTCTTTCATTTCTTGGATCCAATGATCATCTTTACATGCTTCATCTGCACTCTTAGGTTCAACTTGAGAAATCAAACATATCTCTTCATTTACTCCATTTCTAGTCATCACACCTTTGTCTTTGCTTCTAATTATCTACTAAAGAAGGTGATTCTTTGTTAGATTCCTATTAGAGGTAGGAGTTGACATCTCAACTCTTATCTCATCCCTAGAATTAGATCTCTTTTATCCTCTTTGCTCAACAATTAACACATCATTCTGTAGATCATTGTTAGTCTCAAAGAAAACTTCTGCATTTTTTCTAACAATTTCGAAATTATCTTCTTCTTCATTTGAATTATAACCTACCATATTTTCCTTAGTTCCAAAATTTTAATCAATTCTTACATTTGCACATTCAACTATTATCTTATTTCTATAGTTAAAAATCTGTATGCCTTTCTTTTCAATGAATAAACAAGAAACATACCTTCCTCATTTCTTGGATCAAACTTACCAATGTCGTCATCTCTCTTAATGTAACATTTTCTGCCAAATATTCTAAAATACTTAACTAATGGTGAATGACCAAACCATAATTCATAAGGTTTCTTGCTCATACCTATTCTGATTTGTACTCTATTATAGTGTACACTTCTATATTGACTACTTATCTCCAGAATATCTTAGAAACATCATTCTCAAACAACATCACTCTTGCTGCCTCTACTACTGATTTATTTCTTCTTTCAACAATCTCATTATGCTCATGTATTCTAGGTGAGGATAGTTTTCTTTTGATTTAATTCTCTTCATATCATTTGTTAAACTCTCTAGAGGTGAACTCTCCCCCTCTATCTATTCTCAAACACTTTATCTTAATACCAAATTCATTCTCAACTCTATTCTTAAAATATCTTAAACTTGTCAAAAGCTTAAGATTTCTCTTTAAGAAATCCTACATCTTTCTAGTGAAATCATCAACAAAAATAATAAAATACCTTTCACCATAGAATCCTCTTATTATTGAAGGACCAATCAAATCTGTGTGAATGATCTCCAACTTCTTTGTGGTAATAAACTTCTTGCTAAGAAAAGTTACTTTCTTCTATTTAGCCAAAATACATTCTTTGCAAACAACATTAGTAGGCTTTGGTATCTTAGGAAAATCTCTGACTACAAATGTGCTACTAACTTTCACAATATTATCAAAATTTATGTGACAAAATCTTCTATGCCACAACCGACTATTGTCCACTTTAGCTACCAAGCATGTCATTTTAGTAGAATTCAACTGAAATACATTACATTTGGATTTTGTCCCTGTTCCAATTAGATTACCATCTCTGTCTTTGATAATGTAGGTCTTCTCAATGAATTAGAACTAATAACCCTTGTACACCAAATGTCCTAAACTCAAAAACTTATGCTTCAATCTATCAACAAAATAAACATCAACAGCGTTAGTTTTACCATCAAGAGTAATGGATCCAATTCATGTTACATGACAGGCTATATTGTTACCAACTCTAACAATACCTCCATCACGATTCCTAAACTTAGCAAACTTATTCATATCACCAGTCATGTGATGTGAACAACCATTGTCATTATCCAATCATGTTTCTTTTCAACTTGGAAAATTAGAGCTATTTCTTCTCTAATTTCTCTATCAAGATCATCTTCCTTGATAGCCACAAAACCCAATTCATTATCACTTTCACTTTGACCTCTCTCATTAGATTCTTCTAGGTTTAAAATTTCCCTTTTACTTTTTCTCTCTTTTAGGACATTTAGATGCATAATGACCAAATTCATCACAAGTCTAACATCTAAAGATTTTCTTACCATTTTTGTCTCTTCTCACAAGAAGGGCTATACCTTCCTCAATTTTTTTGTCTTCATCAGATTTGCTGCTACCAACAAAATCTCCACATGTGCTTGCACTCCTTGTTAGATTAGGTTGAATGTTAAGGGAACTAATAGTTGTTTCCACTCTTGCTAGATCTCCAAATTGCCTTAGATCTACTTTTTCAACTTCTAATATTCCTAGCAACATTTCCTTGGTAAAATCCATAGTGCAAGATATCAATAGCTAAATCATATGAGCTACTTGCTTGAATGGTGGTGTCAAAATTTTCAAGATCTTCCATATAACCTCATCTTCTTCCTTAGTTCCACTATGAATGTTGATTTTTGAAAAATTCTCTGATATCCTACCTATATAATTTCTTACAGATTCATCTTCCATCATTTTAGCATCTTGAAATGCACATATCTAATTATGCAATCTTACTCTTTTTGCATATGTATCACCTTCAAAAGTAGCTTCTATTGATTTCCAAATTTCATGAGATGTTTGAAGTATCTTTACTAGACTGTATTCGTTCTTAAGAAGAGATGACAGTAATGATTCTCTTGCTCTCATGTTGCACATGAACATATCTCTTTTTACCTCATTGCATTCTTCAAGATTTTCTTCTTTTACAGTGTCCTTCTTGCCTTTCGTCAAAAGCCAATAGCTCGGACCCATGCATAGTAGATGAGTCTTCATCTTCTCCTTCTAACTATCATAGTTGACCCCATCAAATCTAGGACTATCCTTTCTAAAAAAATTCACCATTAATCTCCCAAAGTTGTTAAGCTTATCCTTCAAGGACCTGATGCTCTAATACCAATTGTTAGAATTTATAGTCCACCAATATAACTAAGAGGGGGGAAGGGGGGTGAATCAATTATCCATTTAATATCAAAATTATAAACCTTGTTAAACTTAAACCATATGAGCAATATAATCAGAAACCACAACAAGATACTCATACACAATTAACACCATCTATGTTAACTAGGGAAACCCTTGATCAGAGGGAAAATCCTAGTGGGGATGGTACCCACAAGATGATGTACTAATTAGAGGATGGACCCTGTTAGGAGTCTATAACAACATTTAGTACATGTTAGTCCCTATTAGGAGACTTTGAATCCCTATTAGGAGATTCCAACCCTATTAGGAGTTGTGCCAACCCTATTAACAATTGTAGAAGACAACTAGATCCATTGCCCAAACAACTTCAAGGTTAAGATCCATGATTCCACTGTCCAATTGATGTCTATATTATTCCTTGCAGAATAATAGAAATGAATTGTCCTTCCTTTCTCTATCTCTGTCCTATCAACCAAACCTCTGCTCCTTTAGATCTTGTACCCAGATCACAAAACTCGCTTCCAATAATCCCTTGGATCACTTACTCACATTTAGTAAAAACTCTACTCCTTCTTGGACTTGCTCAATTACTTCACATACATCTTACATTACAAATAAAGAAAATATTTTTCCTTTATACCGTATCTTCAAAATAATTCCTTGAGTCGGCCTTGAGGCTTTCCCAATAAATTATAATAAGATAATTAATTAAAAAACAATTACAATAGCATTTTCAGCTTGTAGTCTATACAACTTCTCACACGTGCGATACTAGGGCTTGCGCACTTGCTAACATCATTGTATGACTGTCTTTTGTCACTAGATGATTGCACATTTCTTCATTACATCTCAAATGTAAGCTAGAAAACAAATATTAGAACATTGTTCTCCAATACTTTGTTTCTATACTACTCTCAGTAAATTAGGTACAACTTCCATATGTCTCTAACTTAGACTCTACGCACTTCACCACATCATAAGGAAATAGTCTAGAACATGTCCTTGACTATGCATCACTAGAAAAACAAACCATTGTCCATACCAATAAGATCTCTAACTACTACTCTACCAGTCTTCATAGATTTACTGCTATGTTGACATCAATGACAAATACTGTCATGAATGCAACATGTCAATTCTCTCCAATTCTTAGGATACCCCCCTAATGTAGTATCATCAACATTCATACTAACATAATCCTAATGGATTTTTTTCTGTGTCCTCGGTGTATGCTAATGCTTTTGAAGAGCATCATGAGTCTTGTTGGGCTAAAGCTTGGTTTAAAGGTATGACTCTCAAAGTTAACATATTTTTTTGTATTCTTCTGCACGTTAAAATTTTGACAAAAAATAACTTATTGAAGAGAGGGTTCAACATAGTTAATAGATGTTATCTCTGTAAGAATGATGTTGAATTGGTTAACCATATGACCATTCACTGTTCTTATACTAGAAGGTTATGAGAAAAGGTCTATGGTCTGTTGAATATTACTTGGATTTTCCCTGCTACAATTCAAGATTTTTTCAATGGTTGGAAGGCTCCCTCTACTAACGCCTTGGTTATGAGATTGTGGAATTTTATTCTCCTATTCCTTTGTTGGGGCGTATGGAAGAAATGTAATGATAGGGTGTTTAGGGGTTTAGAATCTAATCCTAATTAGGTATTCTATAAGATTAAGAGTTTGGTGACTAAGAATATCAGATCATGTGGAAAAGAACAACAACCTTAGAATGATTGGGAAGAATAAGTGTTTAAGAATTGGAATTTAAATAGTATCATTTTGGTGCAAAGTGGTCCTACCCTTAGGGATCTTTCTAGATGGGATTTCCCCCCAATGGATTGGTATAAGATAAATTTTGATGGGGCCTCGAAGGGCAACCCAAGAATTGCCGGTTATGGTATCAACATTAGGAATAAGAATGGGGATAGAGTGGGTGGAATGGCCATTCCTATTGGAGTTCAAACTAACCATGTGGCAAAAGCTAGTGTGGCCCTATATGGTCTTAACTATGCAAAATTTTGAATTTGAATAAGATATGGCTTGAGGGGGACTCCCTTAATATAATTAATTGTCTTAAGAAAGTTACCAATTCTTCTTGGACTATTAATAATATTATAGGTAAGGCCATTGATCTTATCAATTCCTTTGAAATTTGTGTTGTCACTCACAATCATAGAGAAATGAACCAAGTTGCTAATTGGGTAGCTAATGTGGCATGCAAGAGTGATGAAAAGTTAATAAGGAACCATAATGATATTATACCTATTGAGGGGTGTTTATTGATTGAGCATGACAAAGCTAGAAGTAAGCAAAAGTGTTTCATTAATGATGATTATGCTAGGAAAGAGTAATTATTATATAGGAAGAACTGGGAAGCATTATCCTATTATGAGAAGGACAATGTATTACCAATCAATACCACATGAATTGTGGGTCTTTTTTCCCACTAATTTCCTTGGCTACAATATTGGCTATGGTTTTCTGTTGTAGAGGGTTTTTCTAAGAAGAGCAAAAATTTGTCTTAGAGATAAGAAGATGGGAGGAAAGAGAAAAAGAATTGAACTGGCAAGTTTCAAAGAGTGGAGGAAGAAGAAGGAAATCTAGGACATACTAGAGTAGGGGAATTTTACTGGTTTTATGGAAAAATTGAAAGGAAGTAACCCTGCCATTACCTAAAATTTCATAAAGACATGGAAAGATGGGAGTGTTTTGGTGGGGAATCAAAAGATGGAGGTTTATAAAGACATCATACCTGAAGCTACAGGGTTGGATATGGAGGGTATCAATTTCTACCAAGACAAGAAGCTCTCAAATCGGGTGGTCGATGAGTTTGCAGATTTAACTAAGGAACATAATAGATTGGTGAACATAGGTAATTCTTCCTTTAGCCCCAGTTCCATTTTGCACCCTTGGAGATTTGTGATGTTTGTGATTATTGAGTATCTTACTTTAGATGGGTGCTTCACTAAGATTTATGGTCACCATTTCATGTTGATGAACCATTTAGGCATAGGGTTAGGATAAATTTTCCTTTTTACCTTAGATAATCTTTGGGTAATTCTATTCTTGCCTTTCAAAATGATCCTTAGGGAGATCATGCCTACCATGAGGTGTTAATGGTTTTAATAATGAACCTACTAAAGTCAAAAAAGGTGGATAGGCCTAGGCAGAGTGAGAAATCATTGGATTATGAGATTGAGGGCAGTGATTTTGAGGAGGACTTTGATATGGATACTGAGGATGAGGTGGATGAGGTTGATTTAAAGAAAAACAAGAAAGATGATCTAGGAAGCTCTTCCAAGAAGAAAAGGAAGGGAAAGGAGAGTAAGTTGGATCAAGCCAGTGATTATGAAGAGGAGTAGAGAAAGGGCTTTCAGAAGAAAAGAACCTTGGGAAAGGTCTCGAGAAATAGGGGAAAGAATGTAGAAAAGGATTCTGTCCCCTCTGACGATGAACCCCTAATTAAAAGGATGGAACAAAAAATAAAAAAGATATTTTCTTAGGATGCGGGGGATGACAATGATCTCAAGGAGGTGGACCTAGATAGAAACAAATAGGGGGAGTAGGAGGACTACTTTGATAATAGGGAAGAGGATGAACAGGGCATCCTAAAGGGTATCATGGGTAACCCAGGATTAATTATGAAGGATATTGGCACACTTAAACAAAAAATTCATGATATTTCAAGGGACTTTGATCAACTCAACAAGACGACAAGGGGGGAGCGAATGCTGGGTCAACACATTGATAGGCTATATGAGGTTATTGGAAATGCAGAAGAGGTTAACAACTTGATGAAGCACGTGTCAAAAATTGAAATCAATTATAGGAACCTTGATCAGTTAAGCAAAGAGATGCAAAAAAGGATGGATGGTTTAGGTGCTAAAGTGAGTAACATAGAAAAAAAATCAAGAAATTGGTAGATCAAAGTTGCATTATTTTGAAGACTATGGTTGATAACTTCAATACCCTTCTAAACAAGATGGAATAAAGTAAAGGCCAAGACTCCCCTATTGTGAATGAGGACCAGGGCCCAAGCAAGCACACAAGGGCCAATTCCAAGAAGACTGAAGGAGTGGAAGCCAAAAAGTTGGATGGAATGAAAGATTCTACGAAAAATATGAATATTCTGGTAGACCAAGCTGTAGACCTATTGAAGACCTTGTAGTTGTCTGAGGGCTATCTTTTTGCTTTTCTTTTTCTATATTTTTGTGCATAGCTATACTTTGGCCTCTCGTTTCTGTGGTTTTTTCTATATGTTCTTTGAGGCTTGCTATTATCTAAAATTTTATGTTTGTATTTCTTTGATACTTTGTTAAAGGTTTCGAGTCTTTTAAAACCTATTTTTATGTGATCAAAACATTCATGCTAACTGAGGTTTTCCATGACCTATGGGTTAGGGATGACCTCAAACTTGACTTCAAGGATTCTAGACCCTAGGATGTACATTAGGATCTCAAGGATGGGATGTAATACTCTTTCCTTTTCTATGACTATAAATTTTTCCATTAAACCCTACCAAGCCTTTTGATAAACATATCGATTGTTAGTTATAGTTGGAATGCGGTGCTTTGATATATAGAGTAATTGGTTTTATCATGTTAGAAGATAATAATAATAATTTCCTAACAATAATGATATTTTGTATGCAATTGGTTAATGAATAGAGTTATTTTTCGGATGGTGTTATACTATATTCTTTTAGTTGATGATTACATCTATCTTTAGATGGTGATATTCATATGTTAGGAAATGATGTTATTCATTTTTTAGGATTATTTGTTGTACTTGCCCCATACTTGCACGTGTATAGAGTGTATATCTATTTTATATTTTTGATTGACATGCTTGATGTGGTTAGATGGGAGGGAGACATAGTAACCTACAACTCCCTAAAAATTTATATTTAGTTAGATTTGTACTAGTACATGTTTGTCATCTATGTAGGATTGTAGGTACCAAACATTGACTTTCTTGAATAGCTAGGATGAGTGTGCCCTATCGCAATATCTCAATGGTAAGAGAGGGAGATAATTTTTAGGTCCAAATCCTAATCAAAGCCTATTGTTGTCCTAAGAAGAAATACAATTGTCTCAATGATTACCCATCCAAATTCATCAAGATGATGTGAATTCGTGAACCTGACCTTGAGAATGATAGTCATTTTGAGTTGTCTTCAAGTGATTTAGTCATGCAAGTTTGGTCATATGTTTACTTGGTGAAATGAATTTATTTAGATTAATTATGATATAGGAATAATTACATCTTATGAATATTGAAGTATTAAATATTAGAATAATTATGTATTATGAATCAATTAAATATCTATATTTAATTAAAAATATTTAATAAAAGTTTAGTTGTGAAATTATAGATTTAATTAAAATTTTCAATTCAAACCCAAATAAAAGTTGCACAAATAATATGAATAGATTTTAAAAGTCAAGTTACATATTATATGGTGCCAAAATTATTAATTATTAATTATTAATTATTCTTATATTAGTGTGTTAAAAATAGTAATTGTCAATTAAATAAATTAATGTGTAAATAAAATTTATATATATTATCATTTTCATAAATTTGAATTATGATTTAAGTTAAAGGTTTAGTGATTTGAGTTATGGTTATTAGTTAAGTTGCATATCTTAAATTAATTAAAATTAAATAATTCAATTTTAAAAAGTACTTTATTATAAAAATGATTTTATCTTTTAAAACAAGGTTGAGTTAAGTGACTTAACTAAATAAATTACTTATTAATTTTTTTGGAAAATTGAATCTTATTTTAGAAAACCTATGGAGTCTTCTATATTGGAGGGTTTTGGATTTTTTTTAATAGGCAATGGGTTGAAGCCTTGATTATTTATTAATGATTTATTAGTATTTGGTGAGATTAATTAATATGTGTGATATTGCTATCAGGATTTAACTATGTGATTTTGAGTCAAACTCATTGACCCATGTTTCATGAGTAGTGATTCAACATGAATCCATCTCTCATGAGAATAAATGGAACACTTAGCACTCATTGGATCTAGGTGATGCTCAAAAGGGTGAAGCACCAAGACTTCTCGAGAGGTCACCCATCCTAGTACTACTCTAGCTTGAGCATGCTTAACTACGAAGTTTCCTCCATGGTTAAACCCAAAGCTTGCAACCCCATTTGCAAAACCTTCACTAGGTGTTGTGCTTTATGAACCATTCATTAGAAAGTCCCTTAAGCTCATCAATTGATAAGTAGGAGATAATTTCCACAGCAAGTCAAATTATGATATTGCTGTCAGGAGTTAACTGTGTGATTTTGAGTCAAACTCATTGACCCATGTTTCATGAGTAGTGATTCAACATGAATTAATCTCTAATGAGAATAAATGAAACACTTAATACTCATTGGATCTAGGTGATGTTCACAGGGGTGAAACATCGAGACTTCCCAAGAGGTCACCCATCCTAGTACTACTCCAACCTGCCTCCCAAGAAGTCCTAGTGCTTCACCCTTGTGAGCATCACCTAGATCCAATGAGTACTAAGTGTTCCATTTATTCTCATGAGAGATGGATTCATGTTGAATCACTACTCATGAAACATGGGTCAATGAGTTTGACTCAAAATCACAAAGTTAAGTCCTGATAGCAATATCACAATTTGACTTGCTATGGAAATTATCTCCTACTTATCAATTGATGAGCTTAAGGGCTTTCTAATGAATGGTTCATAAGGAACAACACCTGGTGAAGGTTTTTCAAATGGGGTTGCAAGCTTTGGGTTTAACCATGGAGGAAACTTCGTAGTTAAATGTGCTTAGGTTGGAGTAGTACTGGGATGGATGACCTCCCGGGAAGTCCCAATGCTTCACCCCTGTGAGCATCACCTAGATCCAATTAGTGCTAAGTGTTCCATTTATTCTCATGAGAGATGGATTCATGTTGAATTACTACTCATGAAACATGGGTCAATGAGTTTGACTCAAAATCACTTAGTTAAATCCTCATAGCAATATCACAATTTGACTTGTGAAAATTATCTCCTACTTATCAATTGATGAGCTTAAGGGGCTTTCTAATGAATGGTTCATAAGGCACAACACATGGTGAAGGTTTTACAAATGGGGTTGCAAGCTTTGGGTTTAACCATAGAGGAAACTTCGTAGTTAAGCTTGCCTAGGTTGGAGTAGTACTGGGATGGGTGACCTCCTAGGACTTCTCGATGCTTCACCCCTATGAGCATCACCTAGATCCAATGAGTGCTAAGTGTTCCATTTATTCTCATGAGAGATGGATTCATGTTGAATCAATACTTATGAAACATGGGTCAATGAGTTTAACTCAAAATCAGACAGTTAAATCCTGGTAGTAATATCACATTTTGACTTGCTGTGGAAATTATCTCCTACTTATTAATTAATATGTGTTAAGCTTGAGTAGATTCTAACCCAAGACATCTCGAATGAGAAACTCACAATTTATCGTAGTGTTGTAGGATTTTGTTTGGGTTCTATGGTTATTATTTAAGGGCATTTATAAGCTTAGGAGCTTGCTTGGATTTTAGAAGTTTAAAGGATTTATTCAAACTTTAAAGTTTTTCTTTGTTAGGGTTCTTCATGGTTGCAAGTCATTTTGGTTGATTAGGATAGGGACTTGAAATGCCTTTGTAATTTTTATTCTAAAAGATTGTTTGCATTAGATTATAATTTTTTTATTTTTATTTCTTATTCTTACTTATGTGAATAATTATTAAACCCTAGATTTTGATTTGGGATTTTATTCATTTGCATAAAACTTAATTTAAAACAAAACAAAACAAATTATATATATATATATATATATGTGTGTGTGTGTGTGTGTGTGTAATCGACCAAAGCCTAGATTGTTTATTATTATTGTTAAGATTAATTATAATAATGTGTTAATTTGGAGTACATTTGAACCCCCAAGACCTCCCCCATGAGAGACTCACAATTTATCGTTGTGTTGTAGGCTCTTGCCTAATGCATATATATATATATATATATATATATATATATATATATATATATATATATATATATATATATATATATATAAGAGAGAGAGAGAGAGAGAGAGAGAGAGAGAGAGAGAGAGAGAGAGAGAGAGAGAGAGAGAGAGAGCCCTTTGAGAACTATTTTTTAATTTTAAATCTTAATTATTTATTTTTGAATTTTATAGAAATAATAATTATTATTAATTTTGAAAATTAAAAATAATAATAACTAAAAAAAATCTTGTTATTTATTTATTTTTAAAAATAAATAAATAAATAATATTTTTTCTTTTAAGTGGGTGTTAATAATAATGCTTTTATTTATACAAGGTTAGTTAAATTGATGGTTGGATATAATTGAGATTTAGTTATCTTTTAATGAGTTATAGTGGAGTTCACTTTATAATCACTTCTTTATAATTATTGATATTATGGGTGAAACTATAAATAATTAAATTATAATTATAATTTAAGTTGAGTAATTTATAGTTGCATTGTGAATTGAAGGCAAATTAGATATTAATATTGAATTTTAAATGGAAGTCAAATTAATATTTTCAAAAAGAAATTGATATTAATATTTAACTTTACACACACACACACACGCGCGCGTGCTCGCCTGCATGCCATCATTTATGATTTGAAATTAGTTAAATTAATAACATGATAATATCATATGATATTAAATATGTTGACCGTTTATAGTCAAATTATACTTTAGAACATAACTTGATTTTGGTTGGAAAACTAAACTTGTTTTATTATTGTGATTCATTATGTATCTATATTACAATTTTTATGATAGTTATTTAGGGGTTAAGTTGACCTTTAGAATTTAGCATCCAGAGGTTTTAGAATTAATTTTATATGTAAACATTATAACGATTCTTATGTCACAATCGTTCCATGTGTTATTTTTAGATTTATAACCATTCTTATGTCATGATCAATCCATGTATTATTTTAGATGAAACTATGAGTAATTTTACTTGTTTCCAATCATTGTATATTTTAATTGAAAAAGGTAACAATTATTATTTGGTTAAGTCCGACTTAGCTGATCACCTTATGTTATCATTTATGTGTTGGAAATACAATAGGGAGAGTAAAATCTTAGAGGGTTGGGGGGGGGGGGGGGGGGGGGGGCGAGTTTGAATCAGTCCTTCTAAAATTTAACCCTAAATTCATTCACCACACATCCATATCACAATTTACATGTAAACTGAAATAGCTAGCTAAACATATTCATCCATAGTATCAAAGCAAATAACATTTAACAAAAGATATTTGGTTACCTAGAAACCCTCCGATGAGAAGGTAAAACTGGGGTGGAGATGATGCCCACAAATCTCCACTACTTCAGTAATAAAGTGTATCCAAAAAAGGTTACAATGTTTGATCATGAAGCATGATCTACCCTATAAAAGGTCTGCCCTGTTCAAGACTTACAAGATTGTTAGATCTTACACTGTTAAAGGATTTTAACACCTTGTTAGAAGCGTTCTTAGTAAAAAGACTTTAACTTGCAATGAAGTAAGCACCTTGTGAAAGGATTTACAAAAACCTATTAAGACTACTCTAATCAGAGATTTAACCGATTCACCTATTAGAATGTCTCAACAATGATCCTATAGTTAGCACTTTGCTGTTGGATAACAAATCACCTCTTTCCTAATGTGTACTTGTTCCTCATTGATTAGATGTGTCTCTTCTATCCTCTAACTCCTTTCCTCTGTTCTCCTTTAACTAATTCTGTAATGTATCTCAATTCACCGTACCTGAGTCACCATGAATGCTTTGTTTGTGCATGCTAACTTCTCTCTTTTCCCCTTCGACATTCATAATTTTTTAAGGGTTTTTCCTCCTTAAAAAGACCTAGGTGACTTAGGGTTAGGTATGAATCAACAATTGTGATTCACTCATATTGCTGCTTAATTCTTCTTTTTTTCTAGTTGGCTGCATGTACTACATAGGGATTCTCAATAAAGATTCATCCTTATCATCTAAGATTGCAAAACAATCCTTAAGTCAGCTCTAAAATGGTTTACATAGTAGTTTGTACCATTAGAAACAACTATTTCAGAACTGTATTACTCGACACTTGAAGTGTCTAATGCTCGACATCCATTGTCTCTTCAATGTTGTAACTCAGCCTCTAAATGACTTAGCATCCACTAATCACTCTACATTTGAATGATGCAGTACTTACTATTTTCTTGACACTTGAGTGACTCAACACTTACTACTATTTGAAAACTTATGCTGGACATATATTACTTGTTCAACATGAACTAAGTAAATGACTTAAGTATATTGTCACTCATATGTCAAAATCATTATGAGAATAACAATCCCCCCCGTTGACATGAGTGGAAAAATACTTGGTCATGCATGAATAACCTTAGCCTTTCAAGCATAACTTAGATAATATCCATATAGTATTTTTCTTACATACAAAATTTCAAAAATTTGCAAAACTTATGACTCGTCAGTCATACCTCAAAATTCAATAACTCCCCCTGAGTTGATAATTCTATTTTGAACTGAAATTGAGTACTCCTACTAAAACTAAATACTCCTACTAAGTAAATCTACTATTCTGACTCTACCTTTGTTTGATCTCACCCAAAACTTATCTCTCCTTTCATGCATTCTCCCCCTTTCTTCATTCTCTCCCTTCATTTATTCTCCCCCTTTTGACACTTATGTCATGGGTTGTACATGAATTATGTGTTTGTCCAAGAAATTTGTATGGACTTCATGTATATATTTAGAGCTACATCCTAGTTATCACATGCTACTTCTAATTATTTGATTTGGATAGATAACTTCGCAGGAAAGTAAACTAAGCCTTCATGTGTAGAAAGATGAGGATCTTTCTTCATCACTATTTTTGCAAAGGCTAGTTCCTGGTGTAGTATCTCCATGTGTGGGGCCAACATGGACTAGATACTAATCAAAGTAGTCTGAATGCTTGCATCTTGAGCATGTAGGGCTACCAATTGACCTTGGGAGTTCATCAAAGTCTTGAAGTGGTTTTGACTCTATGCTAGAGAATTGGGTAGAGTAATACTTGATAGCTTCATATCTCCTTGCAGACTGTTAATATAGTGCTGTACTTCTTGTGTGAACAGAGTTATATCACACAACTTGGTGTAAAGAGATAAAATATTCTCTAATACTTTCTTCACACCCTCAATATGGTTTCTAACTCAACTTGGTGTAGTGTAATGGCACTAGATATTTATTCATCTACCTTGGTTTGAAATTTCTTCTTAGACCATTCCAATAATTTGACATTGGTATCTAGGTCTTCAACATTGATTTTCTCTACAATATTTTCCAACTGCTCAATGATGGACTTGGCTTCATCAAGTGTAGGAAGGCTGAATGCATCAAGAAATATGTCCTTGATGTCATGAAGTTCTTGTTTCTTCCTATGCTCCCTTGTGAGCAGTTCTTGGTGTTTCTTCCTTGTTAGAGCATCTTGCAATATGCTCATCTTCTCTATTGTGATTCAAGTAGAATCATACTTTGGTAACTCAATCACCTCATCTAAGTTGATGTCACCATAGGATGTAACCTCATCAACCTTAGATGTGCTAGGACTTGGCCTTGATGCTTTCAAAGGTGTAGCTTTAGTACTTGACCTATTAAGTGCTTGACTAGGAGTAGGAGTAATAGTGTTTGGTAAGGTAACCAATGTCTATATTGCTATTAATTCCTCTAGATTTGTAGTCAAGATTGAATATTCAGTCCTATCCTTCTCCTTCTCTTTGATTTCTCCACCTTGTGCTTGTGTTGTAGGTGCAAGACTGACTTCCTGATCTATTTAGACTAGTGTCCTTTCTTTTTCAATTATTATAATTGTAGGTACCTTGGTGCTGATATGTGAAGGCATGATGTCCTTCCTATGGTAGACTACCATAGGCATGGAAGGTTGCACATATGTAGATTAAGAAAGAGCACTTGAGATTCTTGAATTTTCTCATTTCTAGATGCCAATTCTACCTTCTCAATCTCATCCACACTCACCAACAAAGGATGACTATATAGTTGTGCCTTGGTGGTGGAATCAATTAGTATCTTTTGTATATCATCCTTTTTTAGGGCTTTGATGTTATGAATGGTGGTTTTAGACACATCCTTAACCTTTACTATAACTGTTTGAGGACTAGCACTTGACATTTGTACATCTGGTACATTCTGATATGACTATTGCTCTTCTTCAACTATTGCCTCTGTAGTGCCTTCCCCATGTACTTCCATCATGAATTCATCATTTGTTGCTTCAACTTCCTCTTCCTCTATTTTGTCTTCATCTACTTCTTGAGGTGCTTTCTCAATATCCTTTTGTGTTGTCAACCCATAAATTACCTTCCATATTTCTGTGCTTTGCTGGACAATAACTTCAATCTTGTTCTGTAAAATGTTAAAAGCTTGGTACTTTGGATAAAATCTTCCCTTTTACTTATCAATAGCTTTTCTCATCTTAGATTTGTCTAAATCTAGCATCACTCTTGCAATGTAGTCTCTCTAATATTTCTCTCTATTGTGAGACTATATTTCCACCTTTTCTCAACTTTATCATATAGGCTCTTTGGTAGAGAGTTGGAAATCTCAATTGGAGTCATCTTAAAAGTTCCCATCATGGAATATAAACTATTCTACTTTATCCATATCTAACTTCCTAGGTTTATCAAACTCAACACATTTGAATCCACTTAAATCTGCATTATTCTTAATATTTTCACACAAGTTGTCCAAATTAGAAGAGGGACAATGACTTACCACTTTGAATTAGCTATTATCATCTAACTCTATTCTCTCCTCATCCGATTTAGTTGGGGCAATGCACTTCCTTCTTTGCTTCTTCTCAGGTTCATCTCCTTGTGTAGCTATACTAGCTCTCTTGCCTTTAGGCTTTTGAATTTCCTAAGTCTTCTTGGCAGTAGCTCTAGTGCTAGCCCTAGTAACAGGAATTGTAGGCTTTTTTTGTGAAGATTTCACAACCTTTTTAGGTTTTCTTGCTGCAAGCTTCTTTGCTTTCCTTTTCTTTTCTTTAATGGCAATAAGTGCTTCATTGGCTTCTTCTCCCTTGGCACCTTCATCAAGTTGTGCTTCTTCTTCTCCTTGGTCCTTACCTTGACCCTATGTGATGGTAAGTGGTGCTTGGGCAGGTGTATCTTCATCATCTTCATTATCTTCTTCTTCTACATCTCCTTCTGCCCCTTCACCAAATTGTACTTTGAGTTTCTTCATAAGCTTATTCTTTTTCCTCACCAAAAAAGCTATCTTTAAATCCATTGTGATCTTTGACTTTGCTACATCATAGTTTCCAAAAGTAGTAGCATCTTTATCTACTTCTTCAATGAATAAAGTAGTGATGGTTGCAAATGCCTCATCAACATTAATTTCATATGGTAGAGGTCTGAGCCATCTCACCCTTGGAGCATCAACTTGAACATATGTGGAATCAACATCAACTAGAAAACAAACATCATTGAAATGTTTCTATACTAGTGATACTAGAATCCTTTGTCTTTGTTTCATTGACTTCTTAAAGTCTTCAAAGTAGATAGTCATCACACTCTCAAGATTATCTCCAAGTTGCTCTATGAACTCACTAATTTTCACTACAACTAATCTATCAGTCTTCCAAGCTACTTTCCCAAATGTGGGAAAAGTGTTCTACACATAGAAAAATATAAAAACTAGTATTGAACCATATTTTCATTGTGCACTTTTTTATTTTCCTTATGGCTCCCAAGTTCTTAGATAATTGCTGGAGTTGTAACTCGACAAGGTCATAAGAGTGGTCTTTCTTCACTATCTTGTAACCCAAATCCATAGCCATACATGGTACATTGTTTAGCTTGCTAGATTGAAAGAAATTATGTGCAATAATTCTTACTACAAAAGTAATTAGGGGATTAGAAATTGTGTCTATGGTCATTCCTCTCTTGTTCCATAGTGCCCCTGTATTCTTTTCAATTGCCTCTTTTGCATCACTTTTCATTTTCTTAGGTCTATCTAGGGTTGGATGCCCTATCGCTCTATGAATGATCCTCTTGGTAATTTTTATAAGGCCATCCTCCAACCATATTGAATTATCATAAATTCTTCTAAGAACAATCTTAATACATTCAATTTTGAATACGTTTCGAAAATCTAGGGCACGTGTTAACCCTTTTCTCTCTACAACCTTGAATTCTTCTTTTAATACTCTGTTCTCACACAATTTTCCATATAATTTTTTTATCTCCATGTCTCCAATGCTTCCAACCTTACAAATGTAGCAACACCTTACATCTTGTATCATCAAAACTTGTGGTGGTATCATTGATAATGCACCAAATGGGTCTCCTTTATATGTAATGTTAGGAATTGACTAAACATGTGATTGTTTGATCTCATTACTTAGTAATTGAAAATTCAAAACTTCCTTTCCTTCCTTAACTGCAACAACATAAGAACTAAACACTATAGGGTTTGTAAAAATTCAAATAGCATAGCTTGGCACATGATAAATACCTTCTCAAATTTGATGACTAGTGTCAAGTAGAAGTTGAATTTGGTTTACAAATGCTTGAATACTTCTTTCTGATTTGCCTTTAGCTCTTTGTGCTCTCTCCAAATTTGAATATTTTCAAATGAGTCAAAAATTGACCATACAACCCTTAAAACTTTGCAATAAATGCTTAGTGCTTACACAGTTGTAAGCTCGACTCCAATAGCGATTTTGACTCACTCGACTTCCATGTAATTTCCTTCATGCTTGGCAACTGCTATGAGATTGGCCAACACTATTACCCTTGATAGTTTGACATCAACTAAATTTAACTTAGCAACCATAGTGAAACTTTTTCATGCTTGATAGCAACATGAAAACTTATAGATTTCTTCTAAGTTCTAACCAATACTTTGCATCTTACTTCATTCATATATGATATTTTTAGAACTCAATCCTTGGAACTAATGTATAATTGAACTTTGAAATATCAGTCCCATATATACCTCTTAATTTCCTAGTTGAGGATGGTTTGATCACTTAATCCCTTGGATGAAGTGATCTCATCTAAACTTGATGTGCTACAACCTTCCTTCTTCTTCCATGTCTTGTTCATCTATTCTTTGACTTCTTCAACATCAATTTTTCCTTTTACTTTATTGAACTCACTGCTAGGTGCTTTTGACCTTGTTGGACAATTTTTTCTTAAGTGACCAATCTTCAAACAACTAAACATGTAGTTTGCCTCAACCATCCTTTGTAGTCACTTCTAAAATGTGTTCTAATGAAATTTTCAGCAATATGTCCATAATCATGATAATAGTGACAACTATACCTTGTATTATGATCCCAATTATAAGAGTTGCCATTGTGCTTTACCTTTGTCTTCTTGTTTGATAACCACTTGGGCTTGGATCTGCACTCATATGCTCTCTGCCCATAGTTCTGATAGTTATAGTAATATCCTTCAAATATTTGTGTGCTTATTGTCTTGGTTCTACATTCATGTGCCTAATGTCCTTACTTGTTTCACTTGTGGTAGTTACCCACAAATTTTTGTTTAAAATTTTAATTTACAGTCTTGCTTCTACAACCATTAGTAGTATGTCCCAATTTTCCACATTTATGAGAAGTAGGTTTGGAGTTCTTACCATTGAAATTTGTTTTTTCACCACTTTTAGATGATTCTCCTTCTATAGTACTAGTGTAATCCAATCTAGTAGTATTACTGTTGGATCTAGGAGATCTCATCAATTGCTCAAAATACTTGATGGCTTCACTAGGTTCATTCTGCAACTTCAGTGTTGTGATCTCAATATCTTTTCCATTCAATTCATGATTTGCAATCATCATTTGATTAAATCTTTCTACTTGCATGTGAGCAATTCTACTCACATTTGATGTCTTCTCTTCTAGTCTATTGGTCAGTATCCATTTGTCATCTTTAATCATGAATTTGTCTTCTTAAAATTTATTTTTCTAGTTGGTCACCTCACATAGCAATACTGATTGGACTTCTTGTTCTATTTTGAGATTTTTGACCTCTTTAGTTAGGGCTCCATTCTTTTCCATCAGATCTACAACTACTGCATGAAATTCACTTGTGTTTCCATCTACAAACAATCTAGTAGTTTCAATCTCTTGGTAATGTGTGTCAGTCTCTTCAATAGCTATATCTTTCCTTCTTTTCAATGATAATTTTAAATCATCTCTTGCTTCATTCAGCTAGTGTAGGGCAAGTTGTATTTCAATCTTTTGGTTCTCAATAGTCTTTCCCAACTTGTAGAATTCCATCTTCAAGATCTTTCCTTAAAGCTACAAGGCTTTCCTATCTAGAGAACCTTGGCTCTGATACCAATTTTTGGAAACACAATAGGGAAAGTAAACTCTGAGAGGGGTTGTGGGGGGGTGTGGTGAATCAGTCCTTCTAGACTTTAACCATAAATTCATTCATCACACATCCATCTCACAATTTTCATGTAAACTGAAATAGCTAGCTAGACATATTCATCCATAGTATGAAAGAAAATAACAATCAACGCATGTATGACACAAGATATTTGGTTACCTAGAAACCTTCCAATAAGAAGGTAAAACTAGGGTGGGGATGACACCCACAAATCTACACAACTGTAGTAATAAAGTGTATCCAATGAAGGTTATAATGTTTGATCATGAAACATGATCTACCATGTGAAAGGTTTTCCTTGTTAAAGGGTTACAAGATTGTTAGATCTTACCCTATTAAAGGATTTCAACACCTTGTTAGAAGTGCGCCTAGTAAAAGGACTTTAACTTACAATGAAGTAAGCACCCTATTAAAGGATTTACAACAACATGTTAAGACTACTCTGTTAAGAGATTTAATTGATTCACCTATTAAAATGTCTCAACAATGATCCTGAGGTTAGCACTCTATTTCTAGATAAAAAATCACCTCTTTCCTAATGTGTACTTGATCCTCAGTGATCAAATGTATCTCTTCTATCCTCGAACTCATTTCCTCTATTCTCCTTTAACTGATTCTTCAATGTATCTCAATTCACCATACCTTAGTCACCATGAATGCTCTATTTGTGCATGGAAAATTTTCTCTTTTCTCCTTTGACATTAAAAAAAAGTTTAGGATTTGTCCTCCTTAAGAAGACCTAGGTGACTTAGGATTAGATATGAATCAACAATTTTGATTCACCCATATTGCCACTTAATTCTTCCCTTTTTCTAATTGGCTGCATGTACTACATAGGGATCCTCAATAAATATTCATCCTTATCATCCAAGATAACAAAACAATCATTAAGATGGATCTAAAATGGTTTACATAGTACTTTGTGCCATTACAAATAACTCTGTGAAAACTGTATTACTTGGCACTTCAAGTGTCTGATGCTCGTCATCCACTGTCTCTTCAATGTTGTAACTTGACCTCTAAATGACTTGAAATCCACTGATCACTAGACATCTGATGACTCAACACTTACTATCTACTTAGCACTTGGGTGACTTGACACTTACTAGTTACTTGACATATACTATATATCTCTTGCTCAACATATACATTTGACAACTTATGCTTGAAATATATTACTTGTTCAACATGAACTAAGTATATTGTCACTCATATGTCAAAACTAATATGAGATTAACATTATGTTGACCTATATTCTAGATGGTTGTATTTATAAATTAAATTATTTTATGATTGTTCTATGATTTGGATGGTTATCTTTATGGGTTATGCAACCCATGTTGAAGGTGGATGATATTGGTGTTGGTATATAATTGTTCTCATGTTATGATAATCTATGGATTTTACTATAATTGTGAGATATCCATTTTGGTGTGGGCAATATTTTGAGATGTTATATTGGAATGGGTGGTTGATCCTTGTATGGATATGATATCCTTTCTATTCTGCATTTTTTATACTTTGGTTAATTTTATAATTATGATTTTATGACAATATTTTGTGGAGTTATTTTATCCTTCTATTTTGATTTTCTTTGAATGGAGCATAAGGGTAGGTTATATAGGTGTATATTGGGAAGTGACTTACAATGGAGGTTGGGGTTCTAAGTGGTTGCCAGGATAACTCATTACATAAGTTGACCTAGTAAGTTTGGTGTTGGGGTATCATTGTTCAGTAAACATCCTAACATATTTAGGTTAATTTCTCTTGGGTTCCCTAGTGGGGTGTTACATCCAATATCATATCCTAGTTTCTATACTACTAGGAACTCTACTATATTGATATGTCAAATAGTCAAAAAATAAACTTAAACTTAAATAAAAAAATTTAGAAAGAAAAACTTGGATGCATAAAACTCTTCTATGATTGAATCATAAATCTCTTATGTTTGAGAATCAACAAATTAATTACAAATACATTATTATTTCTCTATTATCTATTATCATGTTTGGGGTATTTATTCTCCTACTAGTAGTCATAGATGAATTACCTTTCGAGGCTTAATTTCTTTCTAGGAACTATGTCATAATATTGAGATCTCTAGTTACATTGATGCTCATACAGTTGTGAATTCACTATGTGAGTGTGTTTTTGTGAGTGAGTAATGGCTTACATATTGCATCCCTTGTGTGGGTTGTGTGTATGAATTCTTAGTGACCATATTTGAATCAATTTTTTTGAGTTAGCATGTTATTTGTGTTGGAAACTATAATTGGAACAATTGTTATGTTGTCATTGATGTGAAACCTAATTGGTAAGATAATTTCTATCTGAGTAGAGTGCTATATCAAGATGATTGATAAAGAGGATTTGAGAAGATGACATAACAAAAGGACCTAGAGGAAGGTTGAGTTATGAGAAACTACTATGGGCACTTGAATAGTTAGATCTTGACAAGATAATATGATTTTTTGATCATAACATAGGTGGGGAAGAGATTTGTATTGAAGCCTAGAATAAATGATCAAAGAAAGACCAAGTGCATAAGCTTGATTGAGAAAAATAGAAGAACATTAAGGAACTAGAAGTATATGTCAAGTGATGTTAGAGTTGATCGAGTGATAATTAAAAATAAAGTATTGACCGAGCATCAATATCGACCAAGTATTAGAAAGTATGCTGAACAAAATGGTCAGTATCGATCGAGTATTAAAAAGTATGCTGAACAAGCGGTTAGTATTGATTGAGTATCAAAAAGTATGTTGAACAAAATAGTTAGTAGCAACCTAGTAATTTAGTGATGACTGAGCATCAGAACCCAATTTTGGTTGAGTGACAACATTTGACAACTTATGAGGAAATCTTGATTTCTTGGTGACACAGTTGAATTCTTGGAATATGGAAAGTGTCTTGAATTTAAGGATGAATGACATAGAGCATTTAATTTAAGGGAAATTGTGTTTGAATATTTTTATGCATGGATTCAAGGAGAAGTTTGGAGAAATTTCTAGAAGAGAAAAGAGAAAACAAAATGATGGAAGGATTTGATGAATCTGACCAAACCCTAAGATATACAGTGATGTTTAAGTGGAAAAAGATTATAATTACCTATTTAAGGATGCACAAGGGCTAATTTAGTAGAGGCTGGATCAATTGTTGATGCTATTGACCAAAAAAATTAGGTAGGAGGCTAAGAAGAGTTATGAAGAGTTGAAATGTGATAACTTGAGGAAGTGCCAAGAAGATTAGAGACATAGATGAAAATGGAGGCCACTTAGTAGATCAACATATGAGCTACATTATGATATATATTTGAAAATTAATTGTATTTATCAAACCAACCTACTACTACTCTCTAACCATTGCATTAGAAATTGAAATCCTTTAATCAAGGCAGACCTAACAATCATTTCTAAATCCTTTAATCAAGGTGGCATTCTAATGGAATATTGTAAAGACCTCTAACAAGGCTACTCTGAATAGGGTGATTAAATCATTTAACCAGGTCACATTTAAAAATGTTTTTTGTAACCTTTAATAGGGATGATTCCTCATAGAGCTCAATTTAGAAGAGTGAAAATTAGTAGCATGTTACTCATGATTTTTCCCAAATTGGGTTCCACGTCAAATCCCAGTGTCATACTTGTGTGGATATTATCTGAGATTTTTTACTATTAATATTTTACATTCAACAAAATTTTTTACTATTAGGATAGTGTGTTGGAGTTTTTACACTACTAAGCAACAAAATACTTAATACCAAGATGGTAAAGATGAAAATACCCTAAGGATTAGCTATTTCCCATGATTAGCTAGATGATCTTTAGATCTGGACCTAACTTCAACAAAATCATAAAATATTTTTTACTCTTTTGGCTCTGCAAAACTAAGAAGGGTGCACCTGAGGGATAAAGAGATTCAAAACTTGATACTACTTTCACATTTTATTTATTTCATGACATTCTATTACAATATTCATCCCCTACAACAGATTGGTCATAATTCTTCTCAAATTTACAAGTAATACTAGGTAATAGCAACTAACTAAGACTCAGAGATTAAATGCAAACAAGTATTGACCAACTATGATACTCTTCATGCATTTAAAATAAAATTGATTTTGATTTTATATTTATGCCCAATGCAATGCCATGATCTTCTTCAAACTATAATTTAATATATGATCAGTGCCCTATTCATTGGGATTCAGAGTCTACCCAACAAAACATTTAGAACTAATTAATTATATTACAATCAATTTTATCAGTAATTATCCCAAAACCCATCCTTATGAATATCCTTGCTATATAACCAAAAACCCTATCAATTTATTGGAGAATTTACTTAATTCCTTGAATTAAAAGAAACAACAAATTGATATACAACATATCCTAGTTACATTAAATTGCATAAAACTTGTTTACACAATCCCAAGATAACCATTACACAATGATGGAGACATAATTCAAAGACAAAAATATAGCATAAATTGTTCTTTTGCATTAATTTTAATTTTGAAAATTGTAAGAATGCTAGTAAGACTGCAAAAACCTTCAAAACAAAACAATATATTTCTCCGTATTCACTTGTATTCTTAGAATTATAGGAGAGTACATTATGGAACTTACAATGGACACAATGGACTGATAACAATAACATAATTCTCAAAATTACCAAAAAATTAGACCTCTACTCCACATCCTGGGAACCCTTTTATAGAAAGGATTGAAACAAGCTTCGAATGGGAGGACACTTGTCAAAATCCTAGTAAAAAAGAAGGTACAAAGATATTCCTATTTGTTATATACAAAAAATTCTTTGTACATGGTCTTAGAATTAAGATGCAGTTACAAAACTGGCATGCGGTGTTTATTAGAAAATATCTTTTCAACAAATTAGATTTCTCTTTTAGTTCCTGTCATCATCCATGCCTTTTCTTTACCTTTTCCTTCTTTGAACTGCATCTTAGCTGTATTTAATCACTATCACAGACTGGCAGTGCTTGATATCTGCAACCAACTCCCAAATAGTGATGTCTGTATCAATGTCAAGCCATGTGATATTTTTGATTGTGTCTAACTCCTCTAGGTATTTGATCTATTTAACATTAGTTATAGCTTTAACCTTAGAAGCTACTTTAGACATATCTGCTTCTAACTTAAAAAGTATATCCATCATATCATAGACAACAATGGCACTTGCTTCATTATTACAAAAAGACAAAAACCTAGGATGATCAATGATATTATCAAATGATGATGACCATTCAATCTAGTTCTTTATTTTTCCTTCACCATCCAAGATTGTAGGCACAAAATTTAGTGTCCTAGCAGAAATTACTTTCATTTTACTTTGTACTAGTTGCATCTTCCCCCAAAGAAAGCATTTAAATCTTTTACCTTATGAATTTCTTTTCTCATACTCACAATGGTTGCCTTTGGTAGGTCCTTCTTTTGAGGAAGTATAGTGATTTCGCTATCAAAAAATTGAATGTAAGGGCCCCATTTGCTGAATAATGGAGATAATAGAATAGTTGCCTCTCCACATTTCTATTCCACTCCTTCTAAAGAAATATGACCACCATGCACATTTTGTGAGACTCTTCAATGCATTGATCTTATGGAATAATAAGCTCAAATCTTTGATCTCTGCATCCTTAATGGCTTGTAATTTTTCTTCATCAATGTCCATAGCCTAGCTTGATGTTTCCCCTATCTTAAATATTTTGCCCTCTACCTGGAGTTCTTTTTCACGAACCTATGCAATAGTTCTAACATTTTTCTTCAGTGAAGTCACCTCTATTTCTAGTTTAATTATATTTTTTTGTAAGACATAAGTCTTCTTCATTTCTTCTTCATAACTCCTTCTTGTCCCAATAAATTTTTCATAGGGTTTTTTCAAGCTAAGCTTGAAGAGTGTCCATCTTATGCTTACACATTAATGCTATGAAGTATGCATTCCCAAAATCTAGTCACTGGATGTAGATTACACATGCCAAAATATAACATTTACCCTTGGGGACTCCTTTATTTCCATGAGAGTGGGTTTATCATCCTCTGGAGCTAAACTCCATATAGCCATTGTCTAGGCATCCACATTAAACCCTGATCCCATTATCTCCCCATATTGGTTTTCATCTTCAAAAGAAATTGATCTCTCTTGTCTTCTTATTTGATCAAGTAAAAAAAAAAAAGCTCAGATCCCATCCTAGGAAGATAATCATTCCACTTCTCTTGACTAGATCTCTAGCCTCTTTAATAGTGAGGATTTCACTAGCAGGGTCATATTCCTGCAACTTTTGTATCAACTCAGCAACCTTTTCATCTAAATCTCTAGGCTTCATATGCAATTTCAATTCATTTCTTTTTATTTTAAAAAGAAGCTTTTGAATTCATTTGACTTAATAAAATTGTCATTATCCATAAACTCCTTAGCCTCAATGATTCTATCATCAATCATTTGTGTCTCTAATTACAATTTCTTTTCTCTTTTCTCACTCTCAGATACCCGAGACATTAGGAATCTTCTTCTAATATCATCAAAGTACTTATTTCCTCTTGGCAAAATCAAAAGAGCCTTTTGCTGAGCCTTGTTTGGTATTTCTACCATCTTTTGCTTCTTATGCCTTTGTTCTACCCATGTAGAATTCTTAGGAACATCTTGAACATCTTGTTCAGGTTGGTCATCTTCACATTGATCTTCTTCATCAGATACCTCTACTATATGTTCATCATCAGTATATTCTGGATCTATCTTCTTCTTGATTGCCTTAGGGACTTGAGCTACCAACTCATCAAAATTGTCAACACACTTATCTAGTTTGACCCAATATTCTTCATTAGGATAAAACCCTTTAAAATATGGGTCTGATTTTCCCATTTCTTGCTCATAGCTAACAATGTCTCTAATTTTTATAATTCTTTCCCTACAAAAATCCTCATTCAACACATTAAAAAGAATATCCTCTTCCCACATAGGCTTGGTAGGGGGAAGATTGTATCCTCTCATGCTTTTCAAAGCATGCCTTACTACACTATAGGGGTCATAGGTTCTAGCTAGCCTAGTTGGCATCTTATAATTTTGCAGAAAGGAAATGGTTTGTTCAATATCATTCTTGCCAATCTCAAAGTCTACCACTTTAGTAAATCTGCACAAAAATGTCCCTTTCTTGACACCCTTTCCCAAATACCCCCTATTCAAAGAAATTAGCTATGAGAAAATTTCTACCAATCCTAACCTCTCAGGAACATACTTGGAAAAAATGTGAGTTGGCTGAGGATACCCAAAGATTCTTATAATACTATAATCTTCAAAACAAGAATACACTACCCCAATGATGAGTCAATTGTTTTCCAACATCAAAGCACCATTTAGTTCTAACAATCTTCCTAACATTTCTAGGAACTCTTACAATTATACAATCTATCATTTTAAAAATTGGATAAACAAAGTCATTATAGAAAGAGATAACATTTGAATATGGATAATACAATTGTCATACCCATGTCCATCTTTGCACTGGCAACTTCTCTACCCATTCTTGTGTTGACCCAAAAAATATTTGATCAAATATATCAACATTCTTTGAAAAAATAAGGTGCATGAGGAGGGAGTAATGAGGGAACTTAAAATCCTTTAGTTCTCCATATTGGGTAGAAGAAATTTCTTTGTGAATAGTCTCAATGATATATTCTACAAAATCATAACCTATTTAGTGATTTGGTTCTTGAATGTTTAAAGCCATGATATAATATGCCCCTGAAGCATTCATTGTCCCATATGTACCTACGAATTTGTCAATATCAAGGACAATATTCTAAAAATACCTCTGAAAGACATCCAATGGCATGCCCTCATCAATATCTCTCCTCTTTGGAATTTTTCCTACCTTCTTCACCTTGGGGATGTGCCAAGTCATGTTTTTACCCATATAGAAACTCTTATGTTTCTTAAAATTCTCATTCAAATCTTTAATATCAATGGGCAATGACATAGGTCCACCCAAATCAATTGCTTTTATGAACATATCTTTATCTAATGCTAGAAAAACACTTCTATCCTTCCTGTGAAATGACTTTTTTAAATGATTATAACATTTGATCAATGATTTGACCAAATCCATGTCCACAAATACCACTGGCCTTATCAATTTTCCCAAATTTATTATCCAAGGGTTACAAATTGGAACTTCTTTCACTCTGTTCTTATAGAAAAACCAAAACAATTCATACATGTTTCTGTTAGGGACAATTGCATCTCTTGCACATTGCATATGGGTCTTTGAAAGTGAGGTTATTTTCATTTTGAGCATTTCTAGAGCCAGGAAAGATGCATCCATTCTTCTACAAATGTTCTTGGAACCCTCGAGGGAGTCTCTGGTACTTCAATTATTTCCTGTGCAATCAATTCTCCTTCTCTTTGGGCCATTTCCACAAATATCTTTTCTGATTTTTTATGCTATATTTGACAAAAACCACTCATAAATCACCTCTACACTTGAAATTGCTTAGAAATTCAAACAATTTTGAGAAATTAGTAATAACAACCTATTCTTTTCCAAGTTTTATCAACTTCTATGATGAGAGTGTAGCTTTAATTGACATTTAAGTGTGGTATGCTTGAAAACCTATCAATCTTCATAAAATAGAGTAAAACTATGTTTAAAATTTTTGTACATCCAACTTGATTTTGCAATTGAAAAATCCATTTTATGCTTTAAAACTTATAAGTGTGACCGCTACGAACAAGACTATTTTTCCACTTCGCACCATAAACTTTCTCTATTACAATAAGACTTGTGATGTTACAAACCCTTAGCTTCTTATTCAATCACAACTTCATAGCTATATTTAACCACACCTTTGTGATAGTTGTGACCTCATGACAAGCCCTTGACTCTCAGCACTTTGTAACCTCGCCATGGCTAAGCCCTCAAAACACTTTATGCTTGTGACCTTGCACAACTTAAAACTTCATTCTATTGCTCCTTCACAACTCCAAGATTGGGTATCCATCTTAATTGTGTGATGGTGTGCTTAACTGGCTAAGCTTAACATTCCTCTTACCTTGTAGCTTTGTAGCTTAGAAAATTGACATTCAACTAAACCCATGATTATGTGCTTAACAATTTATATTGATTGTTTCCCTTCATTCATATACTTGGAACTACAAGTAGCTTAAGCTGAAATAAGCATGTAGATATGTGCTCTCCTTTGCTTCGCACAGTTGCAACTTAGCATATTTGAAACATTTAAGAAAAACTATTTCAAAACTTAGGACAAGGAACATATGCATAGAAACTACATACACCTCCTTTTTTTGAAAAAAAAAACACAAAATAAATTGCCTAGGGTTTTCTTAGTGGCTAACAAAATCTTACAAAACCTAGGCTATTCTTGAACAATTCTTCCTGATTTTTCCAAGAATTTTACACAAACTAGGTGAGCAAAAAATCAAGCTATTAGTGGCTCTATTTGGGGATGATGGATAACATGTATCCATGCAAGAATGTAGAATTTCTAGTAGAAGTAGACCACACACTTGACTCATAACTTGAAAACTTCTTTAGAGAGTACAACAAACCAAATAGGAAAACACAACACAAAGACAACAAGGAAGGCTTTGCACAAGGACACACCAAGAAAGAACAAGGATATACAAGATTTACACAAAATAAAGGGAGACCTAAACTACTATTCATGGAAAATAATTGGTATTTTTAGCAAGAATACCTCTTGAAGAACTATCCATGAACTGGCAACTCAAGAATATCTCTAGATAATTATCTTATATAATATGAATCTTGTCCCTTGTTCCCATGGACCAAATAAGGACCAAGCTAGATGGGATCAAATTTTCCATGTCTACCCTTATCTTCAGGCATGACATTCCATAATAGTACCATCTCTTTAGGCTAGAATTTTCTTTCTGATGCTTTTCTATCATATAGATACTTCATTCATGCTTGAAGCTTAGCATTCTATGTAGATGCATCCCTCCTAGTTTCATCCAACTGCAAAATATCATCCATTCTCAATTGCATGTCAACAACAACATCATCATCATATATTTGGATAAATTTATACATATCATTCAGATTATTCTGAGGCAATCTTGCCTGAATACCATACACCAGATCAAATGGAGCACAACCAATAGCCTTTTTTACTATAAACCTATTTTCCCATAATACCAGAGGCAATTTGGAATCCCAAGCCTTCTTATTTTCTCCTAAAATTCTCTTAATTATTTTGAACAAACTCTTGTTGTTGGATTTAGCCTGGCCATTACCTTGGGGATGGTAAGGTGATGATGTAGCATCAATAATTCCATACTTCTTGAATTTTTTTTTATATTCTTCTGATTTGAAGCACATAGCATTGTTAGTGACAATTTTTTGTGGGCATCCAAATTTGACAACAATATTATTTAGTATGAAGCTAGTCACTACTTTAGTTGTTGCATTTTTAGTAGGGATTGCTTCTACCCATTTTGTAAAATAATTAATAGAAACTAAAATCCATGAATGTCTACCAGTAGATTTATTAGCGATTTCTTTGATAAAGTCTATGCCCCACTACTAAAAGGGTGCTTGCACTTCAACTAGCTTTAAGGGAAAATTTCTAGAAAACTTCAGTTTAACACTAAAATGTTGTCAGGCATCACATTTCCTCATCAATTCTTGAGTATCTTTGAATAAGGTAGGCCACCAAAAGCCAGATCTAAGAGTCTTGTGGGATGTTTTAGCCATATAATACCCCCCACATACCCCTTCATTCATATCACTTAGGGTCTTCTTATATTCTTCCTTATTTACACATTTCAAGAGGACACCTTCCATGTCTCTCCACCATAACTAACCTCTAACAATAATGTATCTAATAGCTTGTAGCTTCAAGGCTCTTTTTTGGTTTTTGTAAATTTTGATGGAGATCTCATTTGTTGTAAGAAAAATATCACATCTTTATACCATTCACAAGTATCCATGTCACATATATCACTTCTACAACCATCATCTAACTGGTTTATCTAGTTTTCTTCAAGATTAGCTTCTGTCATTAACTTAGCAAGGTCCTGACCTCTAACCAGTTTAGTGATATGTACATCAATATTAAATTCTTGGATCCTATTGATCCATCTACATCTTCTCCCTAAAACTTCCTATTGAGAAAATATATCTTTTACTGCAACATTTGGAACAAATGAAATTACAATGGCTCCCATTAGATAACACCTAAATGCCTTTACTACTTTAACCAGGGCATATGCTTTCTTTTCATTTATATCATATTTATACACTTTTTTTTTGTAATAAGACAACAACAATCATATGTAAAGAAGAAAATGAAAAAATATGCATGGGCTTAGAATAATTAGGAGCTCTTAAAATAGGGGCATCCTTAATGACTTTTTTAATTTCATTAAATGCCATGCTTGGTTCTTTAGTCCATTTAATTTCTGACCCTTTCTTTAACTTTTTTGAGATGGGCCTACTTATTTTAGAAAAATTCGTAACAAACCTTTTGAGATAGTTAATCTAATCGAAGAAAGATTGAATACCTTTTACATTCTTTGGTTTTTGAATTTTATCAATTGCGCCAACTCTCTCAAGGTCTATTCTAACTCCTTCCTTTCCAACCAAGTGGCCAAGAAACTTATCCTCTATAACAACAAATGCACATTTTTTGGGATTCAAAGAAATTCCAAATTTTAGTGCTTTGATAAAAACTCTCTCTAAATGCATGCAATGCTCATTAGTATCTTTTGAGTAGGATGTCAAGTCATCCTGCTATACTACCAAGAATTTATTAATAATATCCTTGAAAGCTACATCCATGGCCCTTTGAAAAGTAGCACCAACATTTGTCAAGAAAAAAGGCATCCTACTATATACATAAGTGCCCCAATGGTGTTGTGAATGTAGTTTTATATTGCTTAGCTTCCTTGATAACTACCTGGTTGTGACCTGAGAATCCATCCATCATGGACATAAGTTCTGATCTAGTAACTCTTTGTAGCATAGCTTTCATATTTGGCAAGCCATAGTTGTCCTTTAATGAAGATATATTCATATTTCTAAAATCTACACATAGTCTTATATCTCCATTCTTTTTTCTAACCAGGACCAAATTTGATACCTAAGATGAGTGCCTTATAGGCTTGATAACTCTAGAATCTCTTAACTTTACTAGTTCCTCTTGCATCTTGGGTGCTAGGGTAGGATTTATTGGCCTTTAATTATATTTGAAAGGCTTGGTTCCTTCTTTCAATGGTACTTCACACTAAAAAAGAGCCTCTCTATATGCTTTCAAGTTACCACAGGACCAAGCAAATACATGTCTATATTTTCTTAATAGACCAATCAACTCCTACCTAATGTTAGGGGCTAACCTTTTTCCAATGTAAACCTTTTTAGGTGTTTATTAGTTCCCAAGTTTATCTCTTCTAGATCCTTGGTATTAAATTATTTATTGTCCATTTTGGATCTATCACGACTACCAAATATAGTCTCTAAGACTACCAATCCCTTTGGGATCTTATTTGTTTTTAATTGCACAACCTCCTATCAAAATACAATGTCTTTGCCATCAACATTTTCAACATAGGCTGAGAAATCCTTTTCTTGTCCATAAAATTGATCTTTGCAACTTAAAAAATTTACAATATCTTTATCATCTTCAAATACCTACCAATTATGGACATTATTAGGAACTAATGGTCTATTCTACACTTCAATCTATGATATACCAACAAAAGATATATCTCTAGGTTTAATAGATAAATTTTCTTGTAGATCCACCATCTTATTACTATTTCTATCTCTCCAAGAGATGCCAAAAGCATCAAACAATTCAATTTGATCCCATACAACATTCCTGTATTGTTTTAATCTTTTATTCTTAGATGCATAAGTTTCTCTTCTTTGAGAAATAATTAGTTTAGAATCACCAATAACATGCAATATTTTGATCCCATGGCCGGTTGTAACTTTTAGTCCTAATAAGAGTGCCTCATATTCTACTATGTTATTTGTGCATGAGAAATTCAAAGTAAATGAATACCTAAATGTATTCTTCACCAGGAATATGAAAACTACCTAGCTCTTGAACCTTCTTTAGAACTCGCCCCATCAAAATACATGGTCCACAAGATTTTTGAATCCATACAACATGCTACCTCTTATGCTATCAATGGTGGCAATTTTTCAACTTCTTGAATGATCAGTTTTGCTCTAAATGCATTAACATTAGTATCTAAGAAACAAGTGGAATCCTTGTCAATATTTTCCTCAAAAATATGATTGAACCTTGGCTCTCTATTAACTTTAACAACCTTATCTACTATATGAAAAGTAACATATGAAAGACCACATTGTATTCTACCCCCCATTGCAACACTCCATTTTCTAGATAATAACATACCATAATGGGGAGGGATGTCTACCACAAGGACAACTGTAGTTAATTCAACATTAGGGTAAGCAACTAACCTAAAAGACAATGCATTTATTTTACTTATGACAAGCACTTCTTGTTAGGATTAAACCACAGACATAAATAACAATTACATGAAAATATAAACAGTAAAAAAAAAAAGTAGATCACATAGAAAAGAGCACAAGACATAAAGATTTAACATGGTTCAACCAAACCTTGGGCTACATCCACCAAACAATAAGTCCAATATTATTATGATCCAGTGATTACAACCTAATTATAATCTGTAATCCCTTAAAACTCAATATCACCACAAGAACCAATTTTTTCATCACCTATAATGAAAAAATCCGTAACCCTAAGCCCTTTTATACAAGTATTTTTACCGCTTTAGGGTTATAATTAATAATTACATGTTAACCCAAATAATTTGTGAAGTATGTATAGTACTTTCCTGATTAGTCACCACAAATAATTATTTGTTTATAGATAGCCAGAATGCCATTTATCTTGCAATGAATTTAGCTCTGCATTCAAAGACCAAACACATACAATTGTGGTACCATTTCATTTGGTCAGTTTTGGATGATGGAAAGTTAAAGTTGGACAAGATACATATAGATGATAATCTAATAGATATGTTTACCAAGGTAGTAAAAAGGGAGAAGCTAAATTCCTTTTCATCTTCAGGTGGTCTTCTAGACTGAACCTGAATAAAAGAACAACAATGTCTAGGTTGGTTTGATCCAGTGGGAGCCACATGTGGTAGCAGTATTGCTACCAAATCAGTCTCCAAGTGGGAGATTGTTGTCTAGTGTGGAGTTTGATCAGTCCCCAAGTGGAAGATTTTTAATTTGTGGTGAATTATTAGGAAAGTACTGTACATACTTTATAAATTCTTTGGGACAATGTGTAATTATTAATTATAACACTAAAGTGATAAAAATACTTGTATAAAAGGGCTTAGGGTAAAGGATTGTTTCATTCAAGGTTATGTGAAAATTGTTTCTTGTGGCGGTATTGAGATGTAAGGGATTATGGATTGTAATCAGGTTGTAATCACTGGATCATAATAATATTGGACTTGCTATTTGGTAGACATAGCCTAGGGTTTGGGTGAACCTTGTTAAATCTTGGTGTCTTGTATTGTTTTCTGTGTGATATATTATTTTCTAATATTGTTTATATTTGCATGTAATTGTTATCTCTATCCATGGTTTAATCCTAACACTTCTCTAACATTCATTTCTCTACATCTACCCTGTCTAGTTTCTACCTGAAAACATAGGGCTTCCATGACTTTGAAAGGCATAATATTGTTAGATGCCCCTGAGTCTATCATATATATCTTCAAGGCTCTACCTTTTATAATCAAACTAAGGAAAAAAGGTTCTATATCCTATAAATAAGCCATAGATGAATTTGTTGACATATCAGTCAAGTTTGTTATTAGTGACAACACTTATTCAGATTTTGTATGGCTATCAAGCTCATTAAATAATATATAGTGTTTGCCATGTAATTCAATAGCCACTGAGATCTATAGTCACTACAGAGTCTTCTAGACTAATTCCAAGTGGCCACCAAGCATTCTAATGGTTACCAAGGGAATTTAGTTAGTGTGAAGTGCAACAGTTCAAACTGAGCAGAATCAGGCAGTGTGAAGTCTACCAATTCAACCTGAGCACTCCAATGGTTACCAAGCTTTGTAGTTTCTATCGAGCTGGTAGTTCATGGAATATGAAGCTAGTGTCAACCAAGTTTTATGATGATTAGTATTTATCGAGTGATTCGGTTTATGAAAAGTGACAAAATCTAATGAGTCACCAGTGTAGACCAAGTTTGAGACTACTTTGAGGTGATTAGTATGGACTGAGCTTGTACTTCTATTGAGTGCATGATGATGCCATGTAATGACAATGGACACTGAGTATCAAAAGTTCACCGAGTCAGTCTTCAAAACTCGAGTGCCTTCATTTGGGCTAACTTTGTAATATTGGTGTTAATCTATATGATGACCGACTTTGTTATTTTGTAATTTGGATTGGTATATATATGTAATGTATTGTATCACATATATATGTAAGATAATGAGATGTAATGAGCATGTAACAATGTGAATGTGATCAAGTAGCATATATAATATACATTGAAGGCCATATTAGAAAAGGAGCAACAAAGACATATCCATCACAAAAGGTGATCAGTACTTCAAGGAATCTCTATTAGCAATTTAGTTGTAAGTCAGAGTTCTACTATTTCATTCTAATAGGTGAATTAGTCTAAATCCTTTAGCAAGGTAAACTTAATAGTCTTTCTCAAAATCTCTTTACCGAGTGCATACTTCATTGTGTGTTTGTAAATCCTTTAACAAGGTGGACCTAGCACTCCTAATTGCTCCTAATAGGGCAGATCATCAGAAGTGATCAATGTAAGCCTTAACAAGCCAACTTTATGCTGTAGTATTAAAGTTTTGCGGGTATCATCCCCACCCCAGTTTTACTTTCTATTTGGAAGGTTTGTGGGTCACCAAATTATTGTGTTCAAGTGTTATGAATTCTTTTATATTTCTAGTTTGACATGCATGCAATTAGCTTTGATGTGATAAATTAATTATTGGATTCATAATTGAAATTATTGTAGAAATTTTAGAAGTTACTAATTCACCCCTCCCCTCTCAATAAATTAGCATAGTATTGAATATTTCCAACAATTGGTATCAGAGCTTTGTGGTTCTCAGGAGAAAGTTTAACAACTTGAGAAAAGATCAAAGATATGGAGATATTCAAACTTGATAAAGCAATTGACAATGAAAATTTGGATCTAGAAATGGCCATTGCTTAACTCAAGAAAGCTAAGGAGCAACTTTCCCAATCCCTGAAAAGAAGGAAGAAAATTGCAAATAAGATAACTGATCATTAGTACATTGAAGAAAGAATTGAAGACTTTTCCCCTTCAAGTAGTTTAGATGAAGCAAATGATGTAATCAAAGAATTCCTAGAGAAGAATGGTTCCTTGCAAGAAGAAGTAAGAAAGCTCAAAAGAGAACAAGAAATTTAGTTAGTAAGGCTATGTGAAATCTTGGAATAGAGGAACAAGATGAAAGAAGAAATGGATGGAAGAAACAATGAAATACAGAACCAATCCCTTTAGCATGTAGATCTTATGGATCAAATCTCCAATGCAAATGAGGAAATCATGAGCCAAAGACAGATCAATGAAAGATTAAGAAATGATCTAAATTTGGAAAGAAAATCAATGAAAGAATAAGAAATGAGTTGAGATCTAAAAAGAAAATTAATGAAAGATTGAAAAATGACCTAAACATTGAAAATGAAATCAATGAAAGAATGAAAAAATCTCAAGCAGACATGGTTCAACTGAATGAGAAGAATCTCTATAGACAAAAGGGTAAAGCAGGAATTGGATACAAAGAAGAAGGTGAATCCTCTGAACAAGGTGCTCAAAGGAATCAAATACCTACTTGCAATCACTATGGTAAGTTAGGTCATACATCAAACAAATGTTGGAGTAATGGTAAAGCAAAATTTAATGGAAAATGCTACAATTGTAGTTAGCATGGTTAGAAGGCTAAAGAATGCAAAGAGAAACCAAAATTTGAGGGCAAGTGTCATAAATGCAATAAACAAGTTCGCAAGCCATCAGATTGCAAAACTAAGTCATTCAATCCATCAGAGCAAATTGAGAAAGCAA
This sequence comes from Cupressus sempervirens, assembly GCA_028749045.1. Lineage (NCBI taxonomy): Eukaryota > Viridiplantae > Streptophyta > Pinopsida > Cupressales > Cupressaceae > Cupressus > Cupressus sempervirens. The sequence continues at coordinate 140,502,727 of CM053785.1, read as the reverse complement.
TATTTGGTTGGGACTACAATACTTGGTGTAGATTTCATTACTATGGAGAATATGGACACATTGGCATGAATTGTGTTAAACATCGCACAAGGAAGAGAGATACCACCATAAGATGTTTCACTTGTACCAAACTTGGTCATCTAGCCAAAAATTGCATGAATACAAGTAGAGTTAAAGATGAAAAGAAAGAAAAAGTAGATAATATTTGAAAGTAGATGAGATAGAAATGGATCCCTAAATCTATCAAGGAAGCTAGTTCAAGTAATGATGGTCATGTCACTCAAGAAGTGGGTGACTCCACCATTTTCAACTAGGTTTTCAAAGGAGAACTAGAATTGTGCTATCAAGATCACATTCAAATAGTTCCAATTGAAAGATGACAAAGATCCAAATTAGTATTTAGGATACAAAAGGATCACTGAGGAAGACCAACATCAATTATCACTGAGTTACCTTCTCTACTGAGTAAGTTCAGGTCATAGACTCTACCAAGCAAGGTCAAGAGTAACAAGACACACATGATTACTGAGTCATGAAGCCTTCACCAAGTAATCAATAGAATAGTGGATGACAAGTTGTTGAGTATAATGTCAAGCATGATGTCAACCTAGCTACCTTCATATCAAGCATTAATGGAAAAGTTTTAACAAAAAGAATGAAATCTAATTCATTTTTCACCATGAAATCTAAGTGCTATTGCAAAGAAAGCGAACTCTAGTGTGATCAAGTGACTTCAAGTGAATTTGTAGCAAGGTTTCCAAGGTTTTGATAATTTACCAAGCAATCATGGCATCAAGTAGTAGCAAAGCAAAGAAAGGGTCTAAGATGTTGGTTCAAGGAGTCGAGTGGAAAGGGCCAAACTTCAAACTTGTGCTCGCAATTGCAAAAACCCTTGACCCAAGTAGAGCTCAATCACAAATCCCACCTAAGGTACTCCATATTAATGACATTCATACTCATTTCAAGTGTTCTATTCAATAAATTGGAACCCTAGAAATGGATGATGCCCTAGGTGGATTGTGTGTTAATGGAGTTCTCAAATCTGAGCATAAACATTTGGAAGACAAAGGATTGAGCCAAATTCCTCACATGCCTTGAGGTTTTCAAATCAAGTGGATTAGATACATTCTAAGTTGAGTGCATAATGGTCAGATATGGCTTGAACAACTAGTTGTAATCACAAAGAAAATGTTTCGTCGCATTACTAGCCTCCTCATGCTCACTAAAGCTAAAACTACCAAAACCCTAGGACAGGCTAAACTAGAAAAGAAAATCCTAGACAAGTGGGATGGCAGAGGCATGAAAATCAATAGTGTAACTAATAAAAAACTAAAATTTGGGATACATGTGATAGCTCACAAGATATATAGTTCGAGCTACCTCAATAGTGTATCATGTGAAGCTATGGACTTAGCTTACAAATTTGTGAAGAATAATTTTTCTTATGACTTGGTAGATCTATTGTTGGAGAAATTCAACAGAAACATGGAAAGTATTCAGACTTCCAAGAACAACCCTTGCAAATTTGGCTCTTTTTTGACTTGTTTGTTCTTCTAGGTTTAGAAGTTTGTCCCTTCCAAAGGCATGGTAATATGGAGAAAAGATGTGCCTGTACAATACTAGATTAATGAATACATTGTAGAAATCAGAGAGAACTTTGTTAGCATTATGGACAACTACTTTGAAGTCTTCAAAGAGAAAATGAATAATAGATTCAGAATACCTAAGAAGTTAGTAGAAGATTACAAAGATGATGTTTGTTTCATGGTAGATAGTGACAGAGTCTACATTCAAGTAGTAAAACCCATAGTTGTATGGGTAAAACCTCTTCCCTATGAGGTGAAAATTGATGAAACAAAGGACATTATTGAAGCTCTAGTTAATGAACCTATTGATCCAAAGGCACCATACTTTGGAACATATGATGAGGCAAAGGCAAGGATAGAGCTAGAGATAAAGCTCCCACAAGCAGTTAACAAAGGTAAGACAAGGATAACAAAACTAAAATCAAGCACACCTCTTATGTTAACCAAGGGGAAAGGAGAAGATATAGATGAAGCAAAGGATGAGGATGAGTTTGAAGAGGAAGAAGAACCTATGAAGAAGAAATGTAAGGTGATCATCACCAAGCCACCAAACCATCCACTGTAGTCTTTACAAGGAGGTCTAGGAAGAAAGGAAGTGATATTGTCCTTACCAAACCTCCTCCCACCTTCCAAGAAAATTTGAAACAAATGGAAGAAGGTACAAGCATAAAAAACATCAAATCTTTGAGGTATGAAACTAGGATAGAGGTAGAGAAGAAATATGTTGAAGAACTAGTTTTGAACAAAATGGGAAAATGGAAGTATTCACCAGATCAAATAGCCTCTCAAATCTCTAATGAATTATTAGAGAAACTAAAGCCAATATGGGACTTTGCAATGCAAATAGAAAAATACATTTATGCATGAATCCTAAGGTAGTTGCTACCTAGTGTGATAGATGCTAAGGTAAAAGAGTCTTTGAAGAAAGATGAAGATAAAATGACTCTTAGATTTAATACATGTTTAATTTTGATCAAGGATATAGAGCATGTGCTTAAGAATGCCACAAGCATGTGAAAGAATATTTATCATTTGCATAAACCAAGTGACTTCCCAGTAGATATTAAGGATAATGATGATGAAAATGATGATGATGAAGAAGAAACATACACTGAGCCAACACATTTTGATAATGAAGAAGTTGAAGAAGATAAAGAGGTGGAAGCTATCAAGGAAGATAAAGAAGATGATGAGGAGACTGACCCAATGAAAATAGCAGCCATAGTCATTGCCTCACTTCCTCACTCTCCAAGAAAACCAATTGCTACATCAAGCTCAGAGATAGCTTTAGCAAGTTTGATTGTGACAACTATAGGTACTTCAAACATCTAATCACTCCTTGCTCCCACACAACTCAGCACATCATTGATAGAAGTGACTACCACTTCATCTACCAAGATGCAACCTCCCTCTTCTTCAACTCCCAAGTTACAATCATTAGTCGTAAATACAACATCTTCTACAATTTTGAGCTCTTCAATAGTAAGTACTTCAGTTTTGGATTTTACAATTTTGTCTACTTCAGTAATGTATACTTCAGTTATGACTTCTTCAGTTTTGGATTCAGAAAGCATTCCTATTAGTATTCCATTGGTTAGTACTATATCAATTTTCACTTCAAGTCCTAGTATATCTATAATTTTTTCCATTCTAGATACAAAGGCATTAAATACAAGGACAATTGAACCTAAGGTTCAATCAAGTACAAGATTTTTTGAGTAGAGGTAAGGAGATAGAAGAGGATATAGACCTAGATAAGGAAATAGAAATTCCCAAATGGGACTTTTATAATCTTATTTTAGATCAAATGCATATAGCTAGTGAACTCCTCCAAAAGAAGACAAAGCATAAAAAATTAAGAGAGGAGAGAGATAAGGAATATAAAATTATAGATGATGCCAAGAATATTTTGTCTAAAGCTATACACATTGAAGTAGATTCTTCTCAACCTATTTTGTTGTAGTTAGTAGAGGTAGTCCAAAATTTTAATGAGGACACTAGTGGACATGATAAGTTAATTGAGAAAGAAGAGAAATAATTTGACAATAAAGTGCTTGAGCACATTGCTCAACAAATTTCTATCCATCAAGTTGAGCTTTCCTCAATTTTGACCAATCTTGAAACCTCTTGCACTAATGTGACATCACTTTTTGGAAAGTTGTGTGATATTACTAAGTTCACAAAGGAGATGAGAAAAATAACAAAGATTGATGGGGACTTGAAAGCCAGTGCACAAAAATTGCAACTTGGCTCTAGTTCAAGATTTGCATACATATGAAGATTAGATTTTTGTCAGACATGCAGATAGAGATGTTGAGAGAAGAAGCAAGGATCCGATCTATATTGATAGATATTTAGAATATGATCCTTCCTATCATGGATACAATGCAAAAACATATTGTTTATTCAAAAACCTTGATCCATGACACCAACTTTTCTATTATAGATCACATGATAGAACTCTCTGCAGAAGTTCAAATTGCTCTACATACATGCAAGATTTTGCAAGAAAATTGGGATAAAACCATAGCACTTATTCTTAAGGTACATTATGAGTTTCTATCTCATTTTGATGTCTCCATGTAAATAAGTTTTGAATACATCTTTGGCATTACTATCAAAAAGGGGGAGAGACTATGTATAGTGAGACACTATGTATATTGTATGGGGGAGAATCATGCAAAGGGAGAAAATGTATATAGCAAAGGAGAATTTTGCAGATATGTTGTATAGTATATTGTATATACTTACAAAGACAACTTTTGAAAAATCTCAAAATAGTATATTCTACTGAGCTAGTATCACATGGTGATGTATATAAGTTTTGGCTGATAAGTGTTTTTGTCACTAATGCCAAAGGGGGAGATTGTTGACATATTAGTCAAGTTTGTTATTAGTGACAACACTTATTCAGATTTTGTATGTCTATCAAGCTCATTGAACAATCTATAGTGTTTTCCATGTAATTTAGTAGCCACCGAGCTCTATAGTTGCTACCAAGTCTTTTGGACTAATTCCAAGTGGCCATTGAGCATTCTAGTGGTTACCAAGGGAATTCAGTTAGTGTGAAGTGTAGTAGTTCAAAATGAACAAAATTAGGTAGTGTGAACTCTAGCAATTCAACTTGAGCACTCTAATGGTTATCGAGCTTTACAGTTTCTACCGAGCTAGTAGTACATGGAATACGAAGCTATTGTTAATTGAGCTGTATGATGATTAGTGTTTATCAAGTGATTTAGTTTATGACAAGTGACAAAGTATCTACCAAGTCACCAGTGTAGAACAAGTTTGAGACTACTTTGAGGTGATTAGTATGGATCAAGCTTCTACTTCTACTGAGTGCATGACAATGCTGAGTAATGACAATGGACACTGAGTATCAGAACTTCACCAAGTCACTCTTTAGAACTCAAGTGTCTTCATTTGGGACAACTTTGTAATGTTGGTGTTAACCTATATGATGGCTGACTTTGTTATTTTGTAATTTGGATTGGTATATAAATGTAATGTATTGTATCACATCTATATGTAAGATAATGAGATACAATGACCATGTAAGAATGCGAATGTGATCAAGTAGCAAATATAGTATACATTGAAGGCCATATTAGAAAAGGAGTAGTAGAGACATATCCATCACAAAAGGTGATCAGTACTTCAAGGAATCTCTATCAACAATTCAATTTTAAGTCAGAGATCTACTATTTCATTCTAATAGGTGAATCAATCTAAATCCTTTAACAAGGTAGACTTAGCAGTCTTTCTCAAAATCTATTTATCAAGTGCATACTTTATTGTGTGTTTGTAAATCCTTGAACAAGGTGGACCTAGTAGTCCTAATTGCTCCTAATAGGGTAGATCATCAGAAGTGATCAATGTAAGCCTTAACAGGCCAACTTTATGCTACAATATTGAAGTTTTTTGGATATCATCCCCACCCCAATTTTACTTTCTATTTGGAAGGTTTATAGGTCACCAAATTATTGTGTTCAAGTGTTATGAATTATTTTATATTTTTAGTTTGACATGCATGCAATTAGATCTGATGTGATAAATTAATTATTGGATTCAAAATTGAAATTGGTGTAGAAATATTAGAAGTTATTGATTCACCCCTCCCCTCTCAGTAACTTAGCATAGTCTTGAATATTTCCAACATAATTATTCAAATACATTTGAGGTATTTGGGAAATCACCTCATTATCCCCCTCTGTGATTTGGATTTTCTATATAACTTCTAGCTTAACAATATTATCATTATTTATTCCACCTATCCAAGATAAAGCATTACTTTTATGATCTTCAATCCTAAAAAGCTCTGATAAATGAACTTTCACAGTTATTTGAGACAACATAGAAATCATATCAAGTGAATCACGAACAATAGGTTTTATAGAAATAGCTAGAGTTAGCACTTCTTGGACAATAGGCACTATCACTTGGTTTGCAACATCAGGCTCTAAACTTTTATTTTGTACAATGGCCTTGGCTATTTCAACTACTTGGAATTGCACTTTCTTCTTAAGTTCCCATTTCTTTCTTTTTTTTCCTTAACCTTAACTATCATTTTATCTTTCTTTTGAGTATCATCTATCATTTTATGAGTAATATCCTTTATAAATATGCCAGATGATTTACCATTATCAGTGTTGATATTTTTGCTTCTAAGATTGTAATTGCTATGCACTTGTGATATCATTTTTATAGTAATATTTTCAATCTCCTCTCTAGAGGGTTTTCTTAGACTTATGTGGTCCACACTTGAAGATACAACACATGCTCTATTATCATCACAACCCTCATCATCTAACAATACTTGTTGGTGATGAGACTGGTAGAAATTTCTCCAACTTAAAACATCATTCTCAGGATCCTCCAAGTCAGACTCCTCACCATTGTCACATAAATTTATCATGTTGTAGCTTATATCCTCATATTCCTTTGCTTCTTTCTTTTCATCCTGACCTTGTGTCTACTAATTTGCAACAAGGGATTGAGCCAATGAACAAAAGTGAAGAGAATGGGGAGTAT
>CM053785.1:138411110-138648610 GCA_028749045.1 Cupressus sempervirens | reverse complement strand
GAAATACCAATGTATGCCTAATCAATAAATTTTTTTTTACTGTAGTGAAAAAGTTATGGGTTCCATCCCCACTATAGTTTTTCCCCCTAACCAAGGGTTTTATGTGATACCAAAATATGCGTAAATTTTGTTTTATGATTTATTTATTTATTTTTATGCATATGGACTATTAATGGTTAAATGATTATGCTATTAGTTAGACCTAGATTATTGGAACAATGTTGTTATAGACTATCAATTAATTAATAAAAACTATAATTAGTGCACAAGTACTAATTCACTCCTCCCTCTCTTATTACTTAACCTTTCCTACATGTAATTAACAAACTAGACATAATTGATTCTTTATAGTGAATCTTTGAAACTTTACTATAAGGGTCTGTGACCTATATTACTATTTATTCATATATTTAAGATCATATTCTATCAGATAGTTCTTTGTGTATGAATTTCTATAACTCTTCCTCATTGGCACTAGGCTTGCATGACATATTGGTAAGAAAAGTGTTAGGAATAAGGTGTCTCAACCTTGTATAATTCCTATTCTTATTATTTGTTTTGTAAAATGTATTTCTTGCAAATAATGTTGATGTGTCAACATCTTGAATTGTGTGTAAGGAGATCATGACTAAAACAGTTATGACAGATTCCTATGACACGTAAGAGCTATGTTAGGAAGATTCAATGATAGGTGAAGACATGTGACAACTAAGATATTTGAGTACTGTACACTCTACCCCAATAGGGGGGTTTGGGGCATCACCCCGAAATTTTTTTTGGGATTCCTATTTTCTCGAAGAATGGTAAAACCCTAATACAGTTTACCTTTGGGAGTAGCCCTAAAGTGGAGTGCATGTTATAAGCATTTTTAGGGTTGCAAAGAGAGATGATGCGTGAGAGTGTATTGTTGGTACTGTGAGTTTCTACTAGAGTCTTTTGTTGTCAATGGTGAACTTGCATTGCAAGTGTATTGTAACCTTGTGTTGAAGATAATACATTGTGCAGGTTCTAAAGGGGTGGGGTTGTTTTACGGAAAGGTTTTTCCCCATCGACAAATCTTTGTGTTATGTGTTCTTTTCTCTGTCTATTTCCTATATGCATGGTTGGCTGCAATATTGTTGTTTACATGATATTGAATCTGTAAGTGTAGAAGATTTTAATAGGATTTGCATCATACTTTCCTTATGAGATTAGTGTAGGAAGCTGTTTCCGCACCTGAGTTTCCTTACAAGTGGTATCATAGCTTGATCAACTTTTGATCCTAGTTGTTGGGTAGGGTTTTTTGAGCTAATCTCAAGTTGAGTGGGAGTCTTGTGCAGAGCATCCTGAATCTTATTTGTAGATTAAGACGATGAGTTCATCATATGGAAGAACGGAGGTGGAGAAATTTAATGGCACTAATTTCGAGTTGTGGAAACTCAAGATGGAAGACATGTTGGAAGATCGTGACCTATGGGAAGTGACTACAGGCACTACAAGACTAGCAACTATAGCTCAAGCATATTGGGATATCAAAGACCGTAAAGCTAAGGGTCTCATAAGACTCTGTTTAACCGATGTAGTCCTTTTGAATGTTCTAGATGAGAAAACCGCATATAGTTTGTGGGAGAGAATTGGGGCCATGTATCAGACCAAATCTTTGGTGAACAAGCTATTCCTAAGGAAGAAGTTGTATTCTCTGCAAATGGAGGAAGGTGGGTCCTTAACAGATCATTTAAATGCATTTAATCTGCTGGCTGCATAGTTGACATCAGTTGGTGTCATGTTAGAGGAGGAGGATCGTTGCTACACACTTTTGTGTTCTTTACCAGATTCATGGGACCATCTTGTGATGGCTCTTAGAATCACATTAGTCACCTTCAAAATGGATGATGTGGTGTCTTCGTTGCTATCAGAGGAGATGCAAAGAAAGGCTTTTGTTTCAGAAAAAGAAGCCCTTGCTGTCGTGGGAGATCCACAGAAAGAGGGAGGAAAAATGACAATAAGTCTGACAATAAGGGTAGATCCAAATCTCGTGGGAAGTCAAAGACTTCTGATAAGTCCAAGGCAAAATGTTGGAACTATGATAAGACTGGGCACTTCCGTAAAGACTATAAAGAGCCTAAGAAGAAGAAGAAAGCCTTAGATTCTAGTTCTGAAAAATCTTAAGAAGATGGCGATGCATTCATCATAGCTTTGGCAACCCATGCATCTGATGATGTGTGGTTGGTTGACTCAGGTGCATCTTTTCATAAGAACTCTCATCAAAACTGGTTCTCAAGATATGAAGAGTTCGATGGTGGGAAGGTGTACTTGGGTGATGATTCTCACCTAAAGATAGTTGGACGCGGAAGGGTCACTATCAAATTTCTTGATGGACGAGTAAAGGGAATCAATGGAGTTATGCACATTCTAGGTTTGGCACGAAACCTATTATCTGTACGTATGCTGAATGATGTAGGTGTGCAAGTTTTTTTTTCTAAAGATGGATATAAGATGATGAGAGGAGCTATGGTGCTTGCTAAGGGTACTAGGAGAGGTACTTTGTTTCAGCTTGATGCATACATTTCTCAATGTAATAGTTCTTCTATTTCAAAGAAGAGAGCAACTATCATTTCATCCCCACCATCTGAACAAGCAGTAAAGAAGACTATGGTTAGTGGTTCTTATGGTAGTGCAACAAGTGTACCTAAGGGTGCAAACACTTTGGAAGGAAAGCTTCCTGCAGAAAAGACAATGTTGTGGCATATGAGATTTGGCCACATTGGTGAGAAGGGTCTCAGAACCCTAAAAAATAAAAATCTTGTTGAGGGGTTAAATGATTGCAATCTTGAGTTCGAATTTTGTGAACACTGTGTATATGGTAAACAAAATCGTGTTCAGTTTTACTCTAGTTCTCACAAATCTGCTGATGTTTTGGATCTTATTCATTCTGATGTATTTGGTCCTGTAAAAGTTCCTTCAATCTCCAAGTCTATATTTTTTGTATCTTTCATAGATTATTATAGTAGAAGGACATGGATTTATTTCCTTAAAAGTAAGACACAAGTCTTTAGTCAATTCAAGGAATTTAAAGCCCTTGTAGAGAATCCGACTAGTAAGAAGATTAAGTGTGTGAGAATTGACAATGGTGGTGAGTTTTTCTCAGCAGAGTTTGAACAGTTCTGTAAAGAACAAGATATCGAGAGGCATAAGACAACTCCGTATACCCCACAACAAAATGGAGTTGTAGAGAGAATGAATAGGACATTGATGGAGAAGGATAGGAGTATGCATAGTGGAGCTAGTTTAGAACAAAGGTTTTAGGCCGAAGCTGTGGCCACTACTTGCTATCTGGTTAACGGATCTCCTACATCAGCCCTTGTTGGTAAGACACCCATGGAGGTGTGGTCTGGTAAGAAGCCTTCAATTAGACATCTTCATGTTTTTGGTTGTGAAGCTTATGCACATGTTCCAATGGAGAAACAATCTAAGTTGGAAAACAAAGCTGTTAAATGTATTTTCATCGAGTACAGTGCTGGTGTGAAAGGATACAAGCTTTGGGATCTTGTGACTAGTAAGGTGTTGTATAGAAAACTGTTATTTTTAGAGAGCTAACATCTTCTCCTATTATGCTACAACTAGATGAAAAAGAAAAGGAAAAAGATGTTGTTCAGTTGCCTCCTACCCCTGAGAAGACTGAACAGAGAGACCATGTTGGGTCTAATGATGAGGAGAGCTCTTGCAGCTTTGATAGTTCAGAAGAAGAGGAAGAACAACCTTAACCTCAGCCCTTGAGGAGATCCACTAGAGATAGAAAGCAACCAGAAAGGTTTGGTTATTCTATGTTAGATTCCAATTGTGCTTTTTCTTTGATTGCTAACACTGATGAGCCTAGATCTATGAAAGAGGCTTTGGGCATGGAAGGTGCAGGTTCTTGTATTGAGGATATGGATGATGAGATGGCTTCATTAGAGAAAAAAAAAACATGGGACCTTGTACCTTTGCCTAAAGGGAGAAAATCTATTGGCTGTAAATGGGTGTTCAAGAAGAAATTTTGTGCAGATGGCAGTGTTGATGGGTACAAAGCTAGATTGGTTGCAAAGGGGTATTCACATGTAGAGGGAATAGATTATGGTGAAATATTCTCTCTTGTTGCAAAGTTGACATCCATTAGATTTCTGTTATCTCTTGCTGCATCATATGATTTAGAGATAGAACAGATGGATGTGAAGACAACTTTCCTTCATGGTGATTTGGAGGAAGAGATTTATATGTCACAGCCTGAGCACTACATTGTTAAAGGTAAAGAATCCTTAGTTTGTAGATTAAAGAAATCTCTATATGGTTTGAAGCAATCTCCTAGGATGTGGTACATTAATTTTGATGCCTTTGTGTTGTCAATTGGATTTGTAAGATCGAAATTAGATCATTGTATTTATTTTAGAATTGAAAATGATCGCCTTCTTATTGTTGCATTATATGTTGATGATATGTTGCTATTTGGGAAGGGTAAGGGTATGATTTCTGATTTTAAATCTCAATTGTCAGCACAGTTTGAGATGAAAGATCTTGGGGCAGCTAGGTACATCTTGGGTATGGAAATTAGTAGAGATAGGTCTAACAAAAAACTTTGGTTGAGTCAGAGTAAGTATGTGAAGTCTGTGTTGGACAGGTTCAACATGGTAGATTATAGACCATTATGTTTTCCTATTCCTGTGGGAACAAAGTTATCTGTAGATGATTGTCCAAAATCTCCTAGTGAGGTGGAGGACATGAGTAGAGTACCTTATGCTAGTGCAGTTGGCAGTCTTATGTATGCTATGGTCTGTACTAGACCAGACATTGCCCAAGTAGTGGGAGTCCTGAGTCGATTTATGGCTAATCCTGGACGGATACATTGGGATGCAGTTAAGTGAGTATTCAGATATTTGAGGGGTACATCAGATTACTCCATATGTTCTCATGGTAACTCTTCTAGATCTCTGCATTTAGTTTGTATTCATGGGTTTGTGGATTCAGATTAGGTAGGTGATATTGACCACAGGAGATCCACAGTGCTTATGTGTTCACTATGTTTGGTGGTGCCATCAGTTGGATGAGCAAGCGAGAACCTGTGGTTGCTTTGTCCACTACAGAAGCTGAGTACATGGCTGCTACTCATGCTTGTAAGCAAGCCATTTGGCTTAAGAGATTGTGTTTTGATGTTGGTGTTGATGCAGAACAGATTACTATTTGGTGTGATAGTCAGAGTGCTATTTTCCTTGCAAAGAATTTCACTTTCCATGCTAGAAAAAAGCACATTGATGTGCAGTATCACTTTGTGAGAGATATGGTGGAAGATGGAAAGGTAAATTTGGAAAAGGTAGATACTGTGAAGAATGTTGCAGATGAATTAACAAAACTAGTGGGCACTGAGAAGTTCAGATGGTGTTCGAAGTCTATGGGCCTTTCCACCTATAGCGGTTAGTTCCTGTTATGTTCCTGTTGCTCTTATCAGGTGTTTGACAAGTGGGAGAATGTTAGGAATAAGGTGTCTCAACCTTGTATAATTCCTACTCTTATTATTTGTTTTGTAAAATGTATTTCTTGCAAATAATGTTGATGTGTCGACATCTTATATTGTGTGTAAGGGGATCATGACTAAAACGGTTATGAAAAATTCCTATGACATGTAAAAGCTATGTTAGGAAGATTCAATGATAGGTGAAGACATGTGGCAACTAAGATATTTGAGTACTGTACACTCTACCCCAATAGTGGGGTTCGATGCATCACCCTAAAATTTTTTTTGGGATTCCTATTTTCTTAGAGAATGGTAAAACCCTAATATGGTTTACCTTTGGGAGTAGCCCTAAAGTGAAGCGCATGTTATAAGCATTTTTAGGGTTGCAAAGAGAGATGATGCATGAGGGTGTATTGTTGGTACTGTGAGTTGCTACTAGAGTCTTCTGCTGTTGATGTTGAACTTGCATTGCAAGTGTATTGTAACCTTGTGTTGAAGATAATACATTGTGCAGGTTCTGAAGGGGTGGGGTTGTTTTACTGAAAGGTTTTTCCCCATCAAAAAATCTTTGTGTTATGTGTTCTTTTCTTTGTCTATTTCCTGTATGCATGGTTGGCTACAATATTGTTGTTTACATGATATTGAATCTATAAGTGTAGATGATTTTAATAGGATTTGCATCATACTTTCCTTATGAGATTAGTGTAGGAAGTTGTTTCCACACCTGAGTTTCCTTACAAAAAGAACTAAGCACTCTTACTCATTAAAAAAATTTCTTATTCAAATTAGGGTTATCTATTCACAAATTGTAGTTTTAAGTGATATCATACCTTCATTATTCCTTAGTAGCTTAGTGGTAGAGTAGTTGGCTATTAACCAATTGGTCATAGGCTCAAATCCTATTTCTCTTAGTTATCTAACAATTTGTATTAGAGAATAATGCTTGGAGAAAGAAGTTTAAAAAAACTTGAGCTAAAGATCAAAGATTTATAAGAGAGAGGTACTAAATCTAAACAAGGAGATATTTTCATCATGGAAAGACCGAATGAGGCTTCATATTTCTAGTATTGGATATAGTGTCATACATTGATTGGAGAATGAATATAATATAGTTGTTGGTCCTTTGATTGTAGAGAAAATGAATGAGAAAAGGAACCACAATAGCCTGATGATTTAGATTGCATCTTTTCTCAATGATGTTGAGTTTGATGATGTAAATAGTTGTGCTAATGCTAAAAAAATGTGGGATAAATTGAAACTCATACATAGTGGAGATATGAATATGCTAAGAACTAAGTCTGAAAGATTAAGAGGTAAGTATAATGATATGATAATGAAAGAAGGTGAGAGTGTTGTACAATATGTGAACCAAATTAAACAAGTGGCAAGTGCAATCAGAGATATTGGAGGTACTATTTAGCGATAAAATGGAAGCACTTCAATAAGATGTAGACTTCTACTTTACGGGTCACTAAGCCATTTGAATATGTGTGTGAGAGAAAGAGGGAAATTTCCAAGTATGGTTCCACTTATTATCCAAATTAGGTTAGCTAGGACCCAAAGGAAGAAGGGAGCTTATAATAAATTTGAATTATAAAGAGGAATGAAACACAAGGAAATGTACTCTCTTAGGTCCTAATAGGATAATGTGAATGTGGAATTGAACTAGTTTATTAAATAAGGTAAATCTAGACACTATGTAAAGAAACTTAGCCTAATTAAGATATAAATCTAGGGTAAATATATGAAATAAAATAAAATGCAAAAGATCCACCTTGAAATGTGTAGAGGAAGATGTATTTTTGCTCCAAAACTTAGAGATCTGAACTATAACTGAATATCCATCAGTGGAATGCCCAATGAATGAAGAAAGGAACAAAACCCAAAAATATCCCTGGAATCCAAGACTGGAGGACTAGGTCAACTTGGGAAGATTTCCTACAACTAGGTTGATGTAGTCCATCAATATACAAATAATAACTATAAATATTATGAACAATAGGTTCTAGATCTGTAATTATTTTTTCTCCCAAACAACAAATCAACATAGAAAAAAAGGTTTGGGGGTTTTTTTGGGGGAGGGCTTGCCTTGGTCAAGATCTAGGTTAAGGTATTAATTGTAATTGATAAATGAAAATGTAAAGGAAACATGATAAATGAAAATATTCACCTTGCTTATACAAACCCTTTTTAAAAAGGATTTGTCATGATGTATGCTATAGATCTTGAAATCAATAAGAAGGATATAGGATATCTCCATAATTGCAATGGATCTACCATAACCACATCATGGAGCCATGGATGTAAATGTGCATTAGTGAATAATATAATGAATTACTTAATGTATATCTCATCCCTTGATGACCAAAAATATTCTAGATCTTCAAGAGGAAATTACCACAAAAGATCCTTGAATGCATGAAGAAATGTTGCTTGCTTGAATGCTTGAATGCCTTGCCTTGACTGCTTGATGATTTGTGAATGCTTGATGAAATGAGATATTAAAATGAAGCCTCTAGGTCTTCTTTTATCCTAGTTTCCTAGTGGGAAAATAGCTAAAAGCTTACTTAAGACTGATTGTTAAATAGAGAGTTAACTATAGGTTGACTGTTAATCGAAGAGTTAACTATAGGTTGTCTATTAAGCACTGAATATTAAGAAGAGAGTTAACTTTAGGTTCAAAGAGGAGAGCATTAAATCAATTGATAAAATCAAGCTCTTTTGGGCCTCAAAACTTACAGTAATCAAGGACTAGGTCAACTTGGGTTCAACTATTCCATGACCAGGTCAACGTTGACCAAAAATATGGAGGAAATTCCATGACTAGGTCGACCTTGACCAAAAAAATGGAGGAAAAAGGAATAAATGATGACCAAGTCAACTTGGGTCAACCTTGTCCTGAACTAGGTTAACTTGGGAGGTAAAATTAGGTCAACTTATTCCTAGACTAGGTTAACCTAGGTTGACTTAGTCCTAGAGACTAGAGAGAAAAGGCCTTGAGAAGGCCCAAAAGGATGCATAGACGAAACTAGAGGATAACAAATTGACATGGTCAAAAGGGTAAAAAAAAGACCTAGAAGACCATGTCAAAAGGAGAGAGATGATGAAGAAGAATAAAATGGAAGAGGAGAAGAGAAAAAATACATTAAGCATAGGTCCATCCATGGTCTGAGAGAGGAATTATGGTCAAGGGTGCTAAAAGGTCTTAAAATGTAAGTGCGTCCATTTTAAGATAATACATTTAGCCCCCACTTTAGTGGGAGTATGAGTTGCTTCAAACTCATGGTAAAGTAGATCAAAAGAAATAGATGATATTATCACAACTTAGGAGACAAAGAAATCATCAAGCTAGGAATAATGCATATATTTGAAGATAACCTAGAAATCATACCAAACCAACAAGGCTAATGTACTCTAAGACATACTCAAAATTTTTATTTTCCCCTAAAAAACTTGAGGTGTCATCAAAATCCCAAAATTACAATAAGAAAGATGCCACTAATAGGAAATGAAGAGAGAGAAGGGGGGTGTGATCATCTTTCCCAATAAGGTTTGTGTTTCTTATTGTGAATCGTATAAAAGAGGATATGATTGAATAGTCTAGCACATTTGTGTGCCTAATAGTCAATCTCATAAAGAAAAGAAAAGGGGAGGATTGAATGGTCTAATAGGCTTGTGTTTTTGATAGTCCTGATCCCATAAATTTTCCTTACACTCTCATGATATAGTACTCCTATATTATGAGAATGGTTTGTGTATCCTCTACGAGAGGTTGAATAGTCTAGCAAGTGTATGTGTATGGAATCCTAGTCAACCAATCCAAGACATGTATAGAGCGAGAGTAATTGACCCTAGCAAGTTGTGTCATGCTAGTGTACTCTATATGGTGTGCTTGAAAAATTAAAACATATGAAAGGATAAGGGGACCATGTATGCCTCCCCCTTAAGATGAATTTTTTTTCTTATTTTGGTATCTTAAGGAAGTGATGAAGAATGATAAAGAAATTTTAGCATTAAGATAGTATCCATAAGAAACACCCAGTCCAAACCAAAGAGGTCAAAACTCCTATGAGGTCATAGAAGGATAGAATGAAGAGAGACCATGCAATAAAATCCTTGAAAATAAGGATACACTATTATGAGTATGCAAGTTAAGTGATTTATCTACCATGAAAACCAACTTGCTAATAACATTAGATTGGATGTCATGATAAACAAATAAAACTCAACTAAAGGAAATAGTAGATCCATGAGAATTGAGAAAGAAGAACATGATTCCTTCCCCCCCAAGTATAAGAACAAGAGAAGAGAAAATAAACCTATTATGCTACTCAAAAAGAAAACCATGTATGAAAATGAGCCCCTAGAAAGAAGGCCAACAATGTTACATGGTGTGGAGAAACATAATAGGGACTTAAATATTATTTAAATAAATTAGAAAGAAAAGAGAGATCATTTTAAGGAGATATGTGAATAACTGCATTATTAATGAGTTTTTGGGTCTTATAATTTAAATCTTGACAATTATTAGTAGAGTGACATCAATAACAATGATACATGAAAAATGAAAGATTCATAAGTTTTTGACTATATTTCTTTCTATGTTAGGCCTGGCATTCACCTTAGCATGAAGAATTTTAGGTGAGATAATTTATTGATTAGTAGGATAAGATATGTGAGAGGATGTGGACAAAGAATGAGATTCAATACTTTGTTGCACACATATTAAATTATGATTGCCAATTCTGTTAAAAGAGTGCTTATGTCCCCCATTGCGTAAAGGCATAGGAATTTTATCACTAGATTCATCATGAGTGGAAGTAGAAATAAAGTTTGTGAAGAAAGGATTTACATGATCTTTGATGAATGGAAGGTCCTTAAATTTATATTCCCCAATAAAGGTTGGTGTGAGTTTAGGCCTAGTAATCACCTTAACACACAAACTTTTAGGTAAGATAATTTATTGATTAGAAGGATAAGATATGTAAGAGACATGGACAAAGAATGTGATTCAATATGTTTATGTGCACATCTTAAATTATGATCGACAATTTTAAAAGAGTGCTTATGCCCCCCATTGCCTAAGGGCATGTGAATTTTATCACTAGATTCATCATGAGTGGAAGTAGAAATAAAGTAAGTCAAGAAAGGATTTGCATGATATCTCATGAATGGAAGGTCCTTAACTCTATATTCCCCAATAATTCTTGGTGTGAAATATAAGGATCCCCAATCACCTAGAGGGGTAGTTGTAGAAGGAGGATCATCATTAGAGTCTTGATTTTTTTGTTCCTCAACATTTAGACAACTATTTGGTTTAGTGTCCACATGAATAGTGTACATGAAATTAATATAGATAAACTTAACTTTTTGATGAAAATTTGAAGAAACAACATGCATAGCATGTAACCAAGGTCTACCCAAAAGAAGATTGTAATTGAGAGGTCTGGACATTGTTATAAATCTAATAGGGAAAGTTTAATATTGAGAGGGGCAAAGGGTGGGAGGGGATGGGGAGTGGGTGGGGGGTGAATTAGGATCTATAAAAATTCTGTACTTTAATCATGAAACATATTTGATATCACAACATAAAACTCTCATTCAAACATATATCTCAACTTAATGAAACAAATCACATTAGCATAATATCATATCTACCTTCTAACTGCATAAATGTAAACTAATAAACCCTTAACATATTAACACACAAATTTGGTTACTCAAAAAGACTCCAAGGTGAAGGTAAAACTGCAATGGGGATGACATCCACAAATCTTCACTACGGCAACAATAAAGTTGCACCTATCAAGGCTACAATTACTTGATCACTTTTGGTGATCTACCCTGTTAAAGGATAAAAGAACTGCAAGGTTCTACTTTGGTTAAAGGATTTTTACATCACATTGAAGTGATTACTCTATTAAGAGATTTATATAAGCATGTTAAAGCTACCCTGTTAAGATATTTAAACCCTGCAATGCCTATAGAATGTTTAGTACCTAATCCTTTGGTTAGCAATTTAATGCTTGATAATAGATCTGTTGGAAACTTACAATTGGAACAATTTTT
The DNA here is from genome assembly GCA_028749045.1 of Cupressus sempervirens. Lineage (NCBI taxonomy): Eukaryota > Viridiplantae > Streptophyta > Pinopsida > Cupressales > Cupressaceae > Cupressus > Cupressus sempervirens. The sequence continues at coordinate 138,637,077 of CM053785.1, read as the reverse complement.
TTTTTGTCATTGATGTCAAATATATTGATGAGACATGTTACTATCTAATCTAAATATCATATCGATTTGATTGATGAAGAGGATTTGAGCGATAATTCATAACAATAGCACCTAATAAGAAAGGTTGAGTTATGAAAAGGAAGCTACAATGAAAATTTAATTAGTTAGACTTTGATAAGACAAAGTGATTTTTTATATCATATATGTAAAGCTTAATTGAGAAAAAGATTAAAAGATTAATGAATGTTGAGTGATGTTAGTGTTAATTGAGTTCTAGTGTAAGCTAAGAAAATTTAGAGTTGACTGAGCATCAGTATTGATCAAGTAAGTTAGTTGATGTTGAGCTATAATTTCTACATTGAACGAGTGATTAAGTGATGTCCAAGTGTCTGAACCTAGTGATTGTTGAGTAACAATGTTTTGAATGTATTCAAGAAATCATGATTTGCAGCTAACTCAATTGATTTGTCGGGATATATAAACCATATTGAAGATAAGATTAATGAGGGTGATCATTAAATTCAAGGAGAGAATTAGGTAAAGACCTAATAGAAAAATTCCATAGAAGTTTCTAGAGGATGATCAAGAAGGTAGATAGATATAATGAATCATGTCGAACCAGATCATAAACCTAAGATCTACAGTGAACATGGAAAATAGGAATGAAAGAATTAAATATTTAAGGAGGCATAGAGTTGAAGGATAATATAGTTAGAGAGAAGAAAGAGAAGGAATTTCTTTTGCAAATACTGTTGAAGTTGATAAGTAAATCTAAGTAGAAAGATTAAGTTTGAGAGAAGATTGATTGCTTGAAGGGTTGTCAAGCAAGATGAGGATAGAGATGGTAATGGGGAACTTATGAGTAAAGCAACACATGAACTAAATAGTGATTTGAACCTACAAAAGTGAGTTGTAATAATATAGTTCAAACCCTACTATTTTCTTTATAATAATTATAAATAGTTTGTATTGAAATTTGTAGTTCCTCCCGTGTTTGCATTCTATACCTAGGTCTATTTTGATTTGAGAGATACTTTGATACTTATGTTGGATGACATTCGGGATGACTTGATGGTCATATATTATATTTTGATTTGCTAGTATCATAGATGTTAGATGCTATGTTTATCATCTTAAAATGGAAGAAATTTCATGTTAAGAGTGTTTAGCCCTCTGAGTAAGTGGTTTGGGGTCATTTCAAGCACCTTGTATGGGTCTTTGACTTGGATTTGGCTTTTTCTCCTGTTTTGCCCCTTGTTCCACTTTTTTTTTGCACTTTTTTGGCATTCTGGACAAAAATCTTGAGATTCTTGACTTTTGGGTCAAGGAAAACCTTAGGGTCAAGGATGAACTTTTAGGTCAAGGTCAACCTCAACCTTGACCCAAGGTTAAAATTTCAAGGTTCCATGATTTTCAGATGTTAGGTTTTAGAATGAATCATTTTCCCACTCCTGGGTTGGCTATTTTGGTCTCTGAAATGGTAATCTCTTAAATTGCATTTAATATAGGTCCATTTCTAGGGCTTAAGGTTAATTGGGATTTAATGTTCCCATTTTGACCTTCTCTAGAATTTTGTGCCCTAGATCTCTAAATAAGGAAGCCTCCCCCGCTCATTTTCAAAAAAAAAAACTTAAGAACACTCAAGAAAAGAATAAGGCATAAGGAGATGAGACAAAGTTATACTCTTTAATGACCAAGAATTCAAGCATTATCAAGTTCAAGCAAGCATCCATCTTTAAGAATTCAATTCATCAAGGAGATCCATTAGTAGTCATTGAAGGATTCAAGCTCTATGGAGACCTCTTGTTGAAGATTTATCCATTTCCATTCAAGCCTCTTCCTAATCGAAGATCCATTCAAGATTAGTGTTGAAGATCTAAGAAAATTGATTTGAGACATCCTACATATTTGTGGATTCAAGCATTCGAATCCTCCACAAGGATTTCAACATAAGCAAGGTGAATAATTCCATTTACCTTGTTTATACATATTTCAATTTCAATTACATTTCAAGGTTAATTCCAAACTAGGACTGGACTAAGGAAAACCCCCTCCATCTAGCTAACAAAATTATTTTTCTTGTAGGTAAATGTGTGGACAACGAATTAAAGTGCAAATTTAGATACTCTTTTCATCAAACTTGTGAGATCCATGAACATTTTTTTTTTTAAAACAATATAGGTCAAGGTTGACTTTTTGGGGCACAATTGTACCTTGGGGTACAATTGTGCCTTGCTAACTTGGTCAAGGTCGACCTACCCTCAGAAAAGAAAAATATTTTTGGGTTTTGAAGGCCTCACAATTTTGGTTTAGAAACATGAAAATTGATAGTCTTTGAGATCGTTTGATAGGGTTTTCAGCCGATTCATTTTTAGAGGTAAGTACCTTTATTTCTTCATTTTAATATTAGTCTCTAGATTTACTTTCCATATCAGAAGAATCTATATGTATGTGTAAAATATGGGCTTAGGGTCTCTTTCATGCACATTATTCGAAACCCTATTCATCCATATCTTTACCCTATACACTTGTTGACATTACAGTCAAGTTTGTTTATTAGTAACGCACAAATTTAATTAGATGGTTAGCAACTACTAAGCTTGTAGTTTATACTGTTAACCAATTAACTCAATCTCTACTGAGTTCTATAGTTGCTACTAAGTTCCAAGCACAATATTCAATTTGCACCAAGCTTCATAGTGTTTACCAACTTCCTCAATGCAAACTAAGTTCTCCAATGTTTACCAAGTTCATAGTCTCAGTAATGATAATCTAATATTGACTGAGCTATGTAGTGTCAACCAAGTGATTGAATTTATACCAAGCTCATAGTGATAGTGTTGACTAAGATATGAAGTGTCAATCAAGTGGTTTAGTTTATATGCCGAGTTTCACAATGTTCACTAAGTCACCAGTGTAGACTGAGTTTAGACTACTTGGAAGTGATTAGTATGAATTGAGCTTCTACATCTATTGAGTGCATGATGATGCCAAGCATTGACAATGGTTACCGAGTGTCAGAACCTCACCAAGTTTGTCTTTAGAATTTGAGTACTAGTAGTTGGGCCAAATTTGGTGAATTGTAAATTGGACTAGTATATATGTAATGTATTGTATCACATCCAACAATAATGTATGTATAAAAGATATGTATAAGAGTAGAAGTGTGAAGTAAAAAAAGCTTCAAGTAGTATAAGGAGAAACAAAGATTTATCTTTTACAGCAAGGTGATCACTACATTCTAAAGGATTCTCATTCAGCAAATCAAGTTTTTAGATTAGAGAACATCCATTGGTTTATCCTAATAGGTGGAACAGTTAAATCCTTTCACAAGGTAGACTTAACAGTCTTTTGTAAATCTCTTTACGGAGTGCATACTTCACTGTATGTTTGTAAATCCTTTTGCAAGGTGGACCTAGAAATCCTTATTGCTCCTAACAAGGTAGATCATTAGAAGTGATCATTGTAAGCCTTAACAAACCAGCTTTATACTTTAGTACTAAAGCTTGTGGGTATCATCCCCACCCCAGTTTTACTTTCTATTTGGAAGGTTTCTGGGTTACCATATTGTGTATCAAAGTGTTATGAATATTTTAATAATTTTAGTTTTCATGCATGCAATTAGATCAGATTACATATGAAGGATTAATTGGTGAATTAGGATTAAGTTTTATTGGTTCCCAATTCACCCCTCCCCTCTCAGTTCCTAGTCTATCTTATATTTCGAACAACACTGTGCTGTTCAGTTTGATCATATCTACATGATGATGCTTGTTGATGCTTTATGATGATATCTAGTTATTTTTTATTCAAACATATAGTCTGTTATGATTATATAATGAACTTATTGGATTTTGGATACTTTGATTTGATGCTATGGTTATTTACTTCATTCTTGCTTTGAGATGTTTTATGATGCAATGAGGGATGTAAATAGATTATTTTAATGTAATTAATAAATGGTTAATTACGTGATCTAAATTTTCATTTATCACTTTGTCTATATTAATATATGTAATTGCACTTTATTATGTTGTTTAGTGTACATGATTTATGTCCCCGACAGTGGTACATGGAGTAAGAGATTTGACTGTTTATACCTAGCCAATGTCATCCTTGTATGGTTGACGTATCCTAATTAATTGATTAATTAAATCCTCTAGTGATTTAATAAATCTAGACTCATTTGTATTATGTGATAATACCCATGAGTGTGTTTGTGCATTTAGAGGTTTGCATTTTTCATGATAGTTATTAAGGAATATTGTGATTTAATAGTTTTTAGGAATTTTATATTTGATTTAATTAATTCTGTTCTCGACAACTTGCCATAGTTGAATTCCATTTAATTGGAATTACATGATTTTTTTGGGTTGAGAAAGGATTGTTTTAGTGGGTCAGTTGATTTCCTACTACTAAATTTACTTTTAAAAGTGAATATAAATCTCAAAAGGGAATTATTTCCTCACTTCTCACTTGTGAAATAGGAATTTGGAGAGCAAATTCCAAAATGCTCTCTCAAGGATTTAATAATTTATTTTCTATAGGAGCTATAGGTGTGGAAATTGTCGCAAGGTTGAGCTCATTGGATCTAGCTCGGGGAGACCTTTGTTTTCCAAGACTTTCAGTGGTGATCGCGGAGTGATTATTTTATCGCGTGCATTCTTGTTTTAGTCCTTTAACCAACGAGGTAGGGCTCTCCCATTTTATTGCTTTTGCTCCATTTTGTAGTCTATTTCTATTAGTAAACTATTTGGAGGTTGAGAACTAGTGTTCACCTCCATTTCTACATGCTAGCTCTACCCGATTGGATAGATATAAGCATTTGTGGCTATTTGGACTTGGGGGTTTGGGGTTTCATGCTATTATGCTAGCCCTTTTTGCATACAAACTCCCAACTCAAATTTTATTTGATATTTGAGACTTTTGTACCTAATGACATAATGTATTTTAATTTCATGGTTTTTGGGCATTTTGGTTTTTGCCTCGGTTTGCATACTGCCTAGCTTTCTCAAGTTTCCTTAGCATTGAAGTTGGTCATGAATCTAGATTATCCATAGGGTTATCAATCCAACCCTAGATCTATTTTATTACATTGGGATTTATGCCTAATTTTTACTCTCAGATATAGGCCAGTTGAGTGATTTTTTTATATTTGTTACTTTTCTGTTTCTCATCCAACCCTTGTTTAGTTCTGATTTTGTGTAGTTGGTTGTGCTCATACACGAGCATGTGCATGTGCTTTTAATGGGATCTTGCAAGACTCAAACTCCCATATATAGGCCGATTGAGGGATTGTTCATTTGGGTTCAAGTTGGAAACTTTAATTGTTTCTCGACACTCATTGTGAGGTGAGCTATAAAGTAACCCCCAATTCTGGACCAATTTTAGTGACTTCCACTCACTGAAATTTTGTCAAATAGTTTACTAACAAGCTGATTACTAATTTTTTCTTAGTTTGCAAATGTATATGTTCATTCATTGCTACTCACTAAGATAGAATATAAGTGTATATAATAAATTAGGATCCAGAGTATACAAACTTATTTATTATTGAATAAATTGAAGCTAACAATAGATGTAACTATCATTCAACGCACTAGCAGTTCTAAATTAAGTCATTAATAATCAATGTCTAGTTCAATCCCAAAAAATAAGTAAGAATAACACATTGTTTGCATACCAGTTTCCTGCTCTAGAATAATAAAGATATTTAAGAATACAATAACATATCTGAACCTTGTCTTTGCACCTCCAACACTATATGGTGTCCTGGTCACTGCATTGTAAATTTGTATGGTTGCTCTCAGCTACTGCTAGGGATGATCATGTCACTGTAGTAGTTCACTATTCATTCTACTATAGTGGATTACTACTCATGCACTATAGCAAATTACTATTCATGCACTGTAGTGATTTACAGTTCACACACTGTAGCAATTTATTGTTCACGCACTGTAGCGATTCACAATTCACCATTCACTTTGCATATTAGTATTTTGATTTGAAAGCACCAAATAAACCCTGATACTGTATATTGCAACAACATGGATATTGATAGCTGAGAGGGATTTCATCCTCAAAGCCCCAAGAAGATTATCTCCAAACAAAACAAGTAATTTTTTCAATCAACCAAACATACTCAATGGAAGCTCTTCCACCTCTTTTATAATGTTCTCACAAAACCAACGCCTTCATTTTTTCAATGTGGGATAAAACATAACTCCCTTTATGTAACTTATGTCTTCAATGTATTATAAAATAAAGGGGACTCTTTTATTTAAATATTTTCCATGAACTATAGTCCAAGCATTAATGAAGTTAAATATTTAAATTTAACTTTATAAAATGGCTTTATTAATGCAAAATAAATCATATCACTAATAAATGAATCTTTTTGCCAATTTTAAACATTTACCATCGACATGTTGCTGCCATAGGATTTCCAATCATATCTAGAATGATTTACTATAAATAGTAAGTATGCCCAAAACTACCACAAAACCCCTCAGAGACACTTGCAACTAAAACTATCTAGGTCAAAGGCCTCTAAGTCCCTTTGATGTCCTGATTAGCCTATGGGACCATGGGGAAATAGGCTAATGACACATCATGCTATTAATTCTAGAAAGGGGACATTACAGTTCACCCTTCCCAAAATTGCTTGTGCTGAAGCAATGTTAGCTCTGGATGCTGCAATATCTGCTCATTTTCCCAAGTAGCATCCTCAACTAGTAGATTCTTCCACTTCACCAAGTACTCCTTGATGACCCTTCTCCTGAGTGTTCTTTCCCTGGTATCAATGATTGCCTCAAGAATCAATATCAACTTACCCTCTTCATCGAGAGGGGGTAGATCTACAGATGGAACAACATTGTGACCAACTGCTTTCTTTAGCCTGGAGACATGAAACACGTTATGCACCCTACTATCTATTGGTAATTCTAGCTCATATGGCACCTTGCCAATGTGGTGTGCCACTCTGAACGGCCCATAAAATCTTGTGTTCAACTTCTTTGCTCCACTCTTCTTAAGTGTAGACTACCTATATGGCTGAAGTCTCAAGTATACCATATCCCCAACCTCAAAATTGTGTTTCACCCTATGTTGGTCAGCATATAATTTCTATTGATTCTAAGCTTGTTGAATATTCTCCCTAAGTGATCTCAAAATATCCTGGCTGTCCTGTAACCAATTCTTTGCATGTGGTATCCGACTATCTCCAAACAGAAGATCTGCAAAGCTAGGAGCTTCATATCCATATAATCCCATGAATGGAGACATCTTGATCGACATGTGGTGGGTAGTATTATAAAAATACTCACCTAAATAAAGCCATTTGATCCAAGACTTCTAATGTCCTGACACATAGTTTTGCAAGTACCACTCAACCCACTTATTAACAATCTCTGTCCGCCCATCTATTTGTAGGTGATAGCTGGTGCTAGGAGTAAGCTTAGTGCCACTCAACCTAAAAATTTCTTACCAAAATAAACTCAGAAACTTATTGTCACTATAACTGACTATGTTCTTAGGCATCCCATGAAGCCTAAACACCTCCCGAAAAAACAAGTTTTCCACCTATGCTACTATGCTGGTAGTTGTAATAGCAAAGAAATGAGCATATTTTGTTAGCCTATCCACCACCACATAAATACAATCTCAACCTTGCACCTTGGGTTGGCCTGTGATAAATCCCATCAAAATACTCTCCCATTTCTTGTCAAGAATGGGTAAAGGTTGTAATAATCTAGCTTGAGGGGTGTGCTCATCTTTATTCTGCTGGCAAACTAGACATTCTCTAACATATCTTTGCACATCATCCCTAAGTCCTCTCCAAGTGAACCTCTCATGAATTTGTTGTTATATTTTGAAGAACTCGAGATGTCCAGCCATAGTTGCATCATGGAATACCCTTAAGATAGTACCTTTGATGTGTGACAAAGGTACCACATAAATCCTATCCTTGTATAGGATAAGGTTTTTAACCACCACATATCTATCATCCTATACAGATCCCTCTATCAAACTTGTTGCCCATTGATTCTTAGCATATTTAGCTATTATTTTGTCCCTCCAATCTGCTGAAATCTCAACTAGGGAGTATACATGTGGTCTCCTCGAAAGTGCATCAGACACTACATTCTTCTTCCCTTTAACATACTCAATGTCAAAATCATATGCCTGTAGTTTGGTGATCCACTTTTGTTTCCTATCGTTAAGATGTCTTTGACTCATGAAATATTTTACACCATTATGATCCGTTTTAATCACAAATTTATCTCCAACTAGATAAGACCTAAATTTGGCCAACGCATGCATTATGGCCAATATCTCCCTATCATATATATAGTAGCTCTTCTCCACTCCCCTTAGCTTCCTGCTCTCAAAAGCAATGGGATGCTTTTCCTGCATTAAAAATGCACCCACCCCTTCTCTAGATGCATCACATTGAAGCTCGAATGGTTTGGAGAAATTTGGAAGTGCTAATACTGGACAAGATCTCATCAACTTTTTGAAGTGCTCAAAGCACTTCTGAGCTGTCTCTCTCCATACAAAGGCTCCATTCTTGGTCAAATCCGTAAGTGGAGTTGCTGTTTGTGAGAACCCCTTCACAAACCTCCTGTAGAAACCAAATAGACAAAAAAAACCCCTTTAGTTGGGTAAGATTAGTAGGGGCAGGCCATTCAATTATAGCTTTGATTTTATCTCGATCCACCCTCAGTCCATCTATGCTAATGATGTGCCCAAGGTACAATAACTCTGTCATGCCAAATTCACATTTATATTCTTTGGCATAAAGGGTCTCACTCTCAAGTTTTCTTAATACCTCCTCCAAATGTTGCAAGTGCTCCTCCCATGTCCCATTGTATATCAAGATATCATCAAAAAATATAAGCACAAATTTCCTTACCTATCTCCTAAACACCTGGTTCATACAACTCTAAAAGGTAGCAAGTGCATTGGTTAGCCCAAATGGCATAACCAAAAACTTGAAGTGACCATAATGGCACCAAAAAGTAGTTTTCTCAATGTCCTCTACCCTCATCCTAATCTAATGGTATCTAGATCGTAAGTCTATTTTGGTGAAAAAGCATGCTCCATGTAATTCATCAATCAACTCATCAATTCGAGGAATGGGATATCTATTTCTTATTGTTTTCTTATTCAACACCCTATAATCAATGTACATGCACATCATCCCATCCTTCTTCTTCACCAGAACTATAGCTAAAGCAAAGGGGCTTTTGCTGGGCCTGATGTGCCCCGTTTCCAACAACTCCTTAATTGCCTTCTCTATCTCATCCTTATGTTTCTTAGGATGACGATAGGGAGTGATCATCACTAGTTTGGCTCCCTCCTCGAGCTCAATAACATGCTCTACACCCCTATTGAGAGGGACCCAATGAAGAATATCACCAAATACCTTGGCATGCTTATCAAGTATGTCTTGTATATCTGGTGGATGATTCTTCACCTGAGGCTCTAGTGAAGTTGGCATAACTAAGCACTCTATTGCCCACTCTATGTCATTATGTCAAAAAAGTCTCTCCATTCTCCTCAAAGAGACTACCTTGCAACTCCCATCTAAAAGTCCCCTAAGCACAATAGACCTACCCTCATGCTGAAAGCTCATCTCCAACTTCACTAGGTTGAAAGTGAACTCAACTAGTGATGCCATCCATGTCATACCAAGGATGACATCATAATCTCCCATGTCCACAACATAGAAATCATCCTCCAAATCATAGCCATCTCCAAATCTAATGTGAAGATTCAAAACCTTTTGAGTACATAATAGCTTTTGGCCATTAGCCACTATGACTCTAAAACCACCATGTTCCTCTATCTATAAGCCTCTCTTGACTACCAACTGTGTATCAATAAAGTTATGTGTAGCCCTAGTGTCAATAAGAGAGATCACCTTCTATCCTTGGATAGTACCTTTCACCTTAAAGGTGATTTCCTTTTGAGCCCCTGTTAATTGTGCCAATGATCTATCATCCTCAGTAGTGCTGCTCCTCTTTATTGTACTACTCTCATCTGAATCAGAGTGCTAATCCTCCCCTTTTGTCAGTGACTCCTCAGCTAAGAAGTACTCCATCTATTTAGCCTTCTCCTTGAGAGGAAATTTGTGAGATAAATCCCATGTCTCTCTACATTGGAAATACAACTTCTTCTTTTGAAGGTCATTAAGTTTCTCATTGTCTAATCTCTTAGACTCTTCTTTGGGCTGGGGATTCTTCTTATCTTTATCCTTCTTGAAGTGGGAATCTTTGGATTGAAATCTACTTCTATGTGAAGAGGGTGCCAAGTCCCTAGATTTCTTAATGGTTTCCAAGAGAGAGGGTGGATCATGTCCCTTAACCCAACTGTGAAGTGGCTCAACTAATTTATCAAAAAAGAGTACCACCAATCTCCTAGTTGATATTTTAGTAACAAGGACTGATAAATGCTGGAACTTAGCTATATATGTCTCTACTGGACCCCACTATTTGAGTTGAGCTAATTCCTTTAAGTGTAATTCAAGATCCTTAGTGTCAAACCTCTCAATCAGCCTCTCAGTAAATTCAACATATGATATAATCTGGTTGTGTCCCAAAGTCACCATGCCATTATGCCACCACTCATGTGCAATACCATCCAAGTGTATAGCAGCATACTTAATCGCCTCCTCTTTAGGCATAGGATTCAACTACAAATAAGTATCCACCTTTTGCACCCAAGTACATGCTATAGTTTTCCCTATAGCATCAAAATATGGTAGGGAGAGTTTCCCTACTTTCTTCCTCAGCTCAAAATTCTAATTCCTATCACCAACTCTAGGCATGTGTCTCATTCTTATGTCCATATAATCCCTAAGTGATATAGTTGCTTGGAAGTTAGGTCCACTACCTTCCCAATCTCTTCTGAATTGGTCTTGAAGTTCTATGATCTGAGGTTTGTTTTCTAGTTGAACTAGAACTCTGGGTGGAAAGGTAGGTAATAAAGGTCTAGAACTCACTATTCAAGCTAGGCGTGCAACATGTCTAAAGTTATCAGATTCATTACCATTTTGTCCCCCATTATTTTGATTATAAACGCCATTATTATTGTTGACTTGAGCTACATTATTATCATTATTACCATTGTTGTTGCCATTATTAGAACCTCCTTGATTCTCATTGAGGCCCATTTTTCTACCCATCATTTACAACATCATGTCAATTCTATGAGTTGTCTACTACTGAACTTGCATGAATTGGTTCATCATATTGTAGAACCTCTCTTCATTTGGGTCCCCTCTTTCACCCATGTTTTGTTCGAAGAAAATCTCTTCTGATTCTGTGTGACTATCCTCAATATCAATTTGAATGGAAGAACTAGATTGTTCATGCTAACTATCTAGATTTCTATTTTGTCTGGCCTTGGTATTGAAAAATTATAATGCCCTTGTCGCATTCTCAATCATACATTTTGAACCTATTTTTTTGCAATATGTTTTGGTGAAAGTTTCCCACAAGATGGCAGAATCTTCTGCTTTGATACCACTGTAAAGTAACCCCCAATTTTGGACCAATTTTAGTGACTTTCACAAACTAAAATTTTGTCAAATAGTTTACTAACAAGCTGATTACTAATTTGTTCTCAGTTTGCAAATTAATATATTTGTTTATTGCTACTCACTAAGATAGAATATAAGTTTATATAATAAATTAGGATCTAGAGTATACAAACTTATTTTATTACTGAATAAATTGAAGCTAACAATAGATGTAACTATCATTCAACACACCAGTAGTTTTGAATTAAGTCATTAGTAATCAATGTCTAGTTTGATTCCAAAAATAAGTAAGAATGACACATTGTTTGCATAGTAGTTTCTTGCTCTAGCATAATAAAGATATTTAAGAATATAATAACATATCTGAACCTTGTCTTTGCACCTCCAGCACTATATGGTGTCGTGGTCACTGCATTGTAGATTTGTATGGTTGCTCTCAGTTGTTGCTAGGGATGATCATGTCACTGTTCATGCTACTGTAGCGGATTATTGTTCACGCACTGTAGCAATTCACTATTCACCATTCACTTTGCATATTAGTCTTCTAATTTGCAAGCACCAAATAAACACCTAGACTATATATTGCAATAGCATGGAGATTGATAGCTGAGAGGGATTTTTTCCTCAAAACCCTAGGAAGATTATCTCCAAACTAAACAAGTGATTTCTTCAATCAACCAAACATATCTCAATGGGAGCTCTTCCACCTCTTTTATAATGTTGTCACAAAACCAACACCTTCATTTTGTCAATGTGGGATAAAACATAACTCCTTTTATGTAACTTATGTCTTCAATGTATTATAAAATAAAGGGGACTCTTTTATTTAAATATTTTCCATGAACTATAGTCTAAGCATTAACAAAGTTAAATATTTAAATTTAACTTTATAAAATGGCTTTATTAATGAAAAATAAATCATATAAATAATAAATGAATCTTTTTGTCAATTTTAAGCATTTACCATCGACATGTTGCTGCCATAGGATGTCCAATCATATCCAGAATGGCTTACTATAAATAATAAGTATGCCCAAAACTACCTCAAAACCCGTCAAAGACACCTGCTACTGAAACTATCTAGGTTAAATGGCGTCTAAGTCCCTTTGATGTCCTGGTTAGCCTATGGGACCATGGGGAAATAGGCTAATGAAACATCATGCTATGAATTCTAGAAAGGGGACATTACATGAGCATGGGTATGTAGGGTAGATGTATGGAGTGGCTTCTCTCGTATACCTCATTTGTCTTCTAAAAAGGTAGCATGAAGTTCTAACAAGTGAGAAATAAACTAATAAGTGGGTAATTAGACTTAATATCAGATAAGTGAATGCATGTACAGTGTATCCGAGGGTATAGTGTGATGATTTCCCGAGGGATTCATTTCGCACCCATTATAGCTTGGTCTTTTTGATGCCAAGCAACTTACACTCAATTAGAGTCCCTACATAGTTATCCATAGTGGATTTCACCAGTGACCTGATGTATTGTATTGTCTTCATGACTGTAGAGATGTTGGTATCATGTTATTGATTGGCATGTGTGTTGGCCATGGGTGATTATCTTATGTGATTATGGTCGGGTTATTATCTCCATAAGCATGGTGGGAGTGGGCCTATGGGTACCATGTGTTTGGGAGGCATAGCTACCTATACCACTATTGGGACTAATATATAGAGATGGTCTACTTCTAGTTTGAGGTTGGTGTTGGATATTCACTTGGTACTTTAGTATATTTAGAGTATGTTCTCTTGTGATTTATGTTCTACTTTGGATGCATTGATATCATGTTTTATATGATGTTTAGTATGTTTACTTGATGCATTCCTTTATCATGATGTTGTATCATATTGTTGGATGAGGTTTCTTACCATTTCTTTGGATTAGTGATGCTACTAGTAGATTAGCATGTTGGATGCAATTTGAGATTCATGCTTAGGGGATGGCTAGGGCCTTTGAGGTCTCATGATGCTATTATGGATGGGAGGAAACAAGCACATTTTTTTTTTAGTTTGGTGGCTTCATTGCTTGTGTTTTCCTTCATGTGATAGTTGATTTATACACATGTATGTTCATTGCAATGTTTCTTTTTGCATGATTGCATTTGATGCTATGGATTAGAGGCTGTTATTTGATCTCCTTTATGATCTTGAGTGATCATTCCTTGATATACATGGATTTGATACTCCCCAGTGTGGAGGTTTCATATTTTTATGAGTTTTCTTCTTGCCTCAATGTTGCACTATTGGCATTCCTTGCATGGGAAGGGCAGTTTCTTATGCAAGAATCTATTTTTCCACATGGCTATACATTCTCCCTCGTGTGAGAATACATTCTCTTGCATGAAAATCTACTCCCTTGCACATAGTAATATACTTCCTCATGTGAAATAATGTGCTCTCTCACCCATAGTAATGCCCTCTCTCATGCACAGTAGTACAAAGTCTCATACGAGACTAGAGGGAAAAGTTTCCTTGTGTGAGAAATATTGGGCTTTTTGGCTTGGTTGAGGAAAGTTGGGAAGTTGGTTTTGGATAGCCTACTAGGTTCAACACCTTTCTAGTTGAAAACAAAATTTCTATGGGGTTTTAAAAAAATCATTTAAGTATGATTCCTTATACTTAAGATATATTTTAATATATGCAACGATTCATTTGACAAAGGTTCTAGACATCTCCAAGTTAAGATAAAGATTCTAGGAAATTTTAGAGCTTCAAGATTTTAGATTTAGCCAAATTTCAAGAGTCAACATTTGACTTTTAGCATGGTGTCTTGTAGATGAGTGGTTGTAACCTTAGGCCTCATCTTGTGCATGACCATTTGAGGGTCTTTGCTTAATTCTTGATTATGATATGTTTATTGGAAATGGACATTGTATGTTTGACTTACATAATTAGTTATGAGTGTTGGTAAGTAGTGACACTTAAATGTCATTGGTTGATTGGATTGTTAGTTAAGTCTTTCATTGTGATCCTTATGATTAGTTGCATGCTGATGTTGTTTGAATCCATGTTTAATCCCTAAAAAATAAATATTGGCTTTTATTTATCTTTGTTCCAAGGATCTCCAGGCAGGGCATTACAAAATATGTAACCTTATGAGTAATATTAAATGAAACCATAATAAGATACTCATACATGATAACACTAGATATGTTAACTAGGGAAACCCTTGATCAGGGGGAAAACCCTGATGGGGATGGTACCCACAAGATGATGTACTAATATAAATATTCTTAATTAGAGGATAGACCTTGTTAGGAGCCTATTACAATAGTCAATACATATGTGTCCATGTTAGGAGAATTTGAATCCCTATTAGGAGGTGTTCCAAACCTACTAGGAGTTGTAGAAGACAATTGGATCCATTGCCCAAACAAATTCAAGGGAAAGACTAATGAACCCACTGTCCAAATGATCTTTGTATTATTCCTTGTAGAATAATATAACTGAAATGTAATTTGTTCCTCTATCTCTATCCTGTCAATTATAATTCTACTTCTTTAGATCTTGTAACCTAATCTTAAATCTCACATCCAATAATTCCTTGGATTGCTTACATGTATTTAGTAAGCACTCTTCCTCTTTTCACACTTACACTTCAACAACAATCTCAATACACATCTTACACTTTACAATAAAGGAAAACATCTTTCCTCTATACCATATCTTTATAATACTTCCATGAGTCAGCCTTGAGGCTTTCCTAATTAATTAACATAAGATAATTAATTAATTACAATTATAATAGGAATATTGGCTCACAATCTATACAAAACTTCACACATGTGATACTAAAGCTTGTACACTCATTGACATCATCAATGGACTATCCTCTATCACTACCCGACTACGCATCTCTTTATTACATCCTAGATTTAAGATAGCCAACAATCATTAGGAACTAATTTCCCAATACTATGTCTCTAAAATTCTCTCTTTAAATTAGGTACAGCTTCTGTATGTCTTTGACTCAAACTCTGTGCACTCAACCACATCATCAAGACATTGTGTCAAACATGTCAATAACTGCACATCTCTAGATAATCAAGCCATTGTCCATACCATCAAGATCCATGTCTGCTACTCAGCCAGTCTTTATAGAAACCATGGTATGTTAACATCAATGAAAAACATAGTGATGAATGCAACATATCAATACTCTCCAATGCACAAAATACTCCCCAAAGTAATATCATCAGCATTCATGCTAACAATCTCCCCCTTTGGTATTGATGGTAACATAGATGAAAAACATCTAACTTCTAAGAATACCAAATAGTACTCTATTGCTTCTTCTTCTTGTTCCTCTAAAGAGATATTACTCCTATTTCTTAGGAGTTCTTCTCATGCATACACTCCCCCATTACTTAGGAGATATTTTTCATACATATTCTCCCCCATTGACATCAATGTCAAAGACCTCAATCTCAATGTACCAGTTGTTAAATATCAATTGCTAGTATGCTGCACAAAATCTTCAATCAGCTTGAGTGTCCAAAGGCACTATTCAATACCAAATAACAAGAGTCCTCAATGACTTAGTCCATCATAGATACAACCCCATATGAGAAGCATCGACATTCAATCTATTCAAACAATAGTGCTTTGTACCACTAGACGGATGCACTCTTTGCATCATCTAATCAAAAGTAGGCAAGATCATAAGCCCAAGCATACCTCTCAAGTACTCAAATGTATCTTTAGGAAAATGCTTCATAAATATATCTACAATTTGATCCTTAGTACTTACATGCTCCAATCTAATCTCCTTTTCTGCTACTTTTTCTCTCAACACATGATACTTAATAGACATATGCTTACTCTTAGAATGTAATACATGATTCTTAGACATACTCACTAAACTTGTGTTATCACAATAAATGATAATAGGGTCTTCAATCTCAATTATGATATCCTTCAACATCTACTTCATCCACATAACTCGATTATAGTTATTTGCTGCTGCAACATACTCTATCTCACCAACGCTCTATGAAATACAATCTTGCTTCTTGCTTAACCAAGAGATCTATCTTCTTCCAAGAAAGAATGCTCCACCACTGGAGCTATTTTTTTCATCCATACTACCTGCCCACTCAACATCAATATAAGCACAAAGTGTGAAATCACTTGATCTATCATACAAAATTCCATAATCATATGTCCCTTTCAGATATCAGACCATTCTATTTAGTACTAAAAAATGATATTCCTTAGGATCAACTTGAAATCTAGCTATAATCCCAACTACATTTGCTATGTTTGGTTTGGTGTGAGTTAGATACCACAAACCTCCAATCATTGATCTATACTTCTTCAGCTCAACCGTAGGTGTCTCATCTTTGCTGGATAAATCATGACCAATTATCATAGGTGTGCCAATAGGTTTACAACTTTCCAAACCAAACCTTTTCAACAAATCTTTTAAATACTTAGCTTGTGAAGTAAATATATTATCATTATTTTGCACAATATATAGTTGTAGGAAAAACTTCATTTCTCCTATCATGCTCATTTCAAATTCAAATTTTATCTCCTAAACAAATTTATCACTAGCTTCATCATTCCTCCAAAAATGATGTCATCAACAAATATTATAGTAATCAACAAATCTTTAATTTCTTTTAAATATAAGTTACTATCTATTGTACCTTTAGTAAATCCAAGTTGTGCCAAGTAACTATCTAACATCACGTACTAGGTTCTCGGTGCTTGCTTCAGACTAAAAGAGATTTTTTTAATCATCATACCATGTACTTATCTTCTAATAAATGAAAACCTTCAGGATGCTCAATATAAACCTCTTCTTCTAGTTTTCCATTCAAAAAGGCTGATTTAACATCCATTTGATAAACCTTGAATTTCTTGTTCATTGCATAAGCTAGGAACATCCTTACTACTTCTATTCTTGCTACCAGTGCATATGTTTCCTCATAGTCAATGCCTTCTTGCTATGAATAACCTTTACAAACAAGTCTGGCCTTATTTCTCACAACTTCTCCTTGTTCATTCATCTTATTCCTAAAAACCCATTTTCTTCCTATCACATTCTTGTCTTTTGGTCTAGGAACTAACTCTCATGTATCATTATTTAATATTTGATCCAATTCTTCCTTCATTGCTTGGATCTAATGATTATCTTTGATTACTTCATCTATGAACTTTGGTTCAAATTGAGATATCAAACATATCTCCTCATTTACTTTGTTCCTTTTCATTATGCCTTTGTCTTTACTTCCAATTATCTGCTCAAGAGGGTGATTTCTTGTTAGATTTTTGTTAGGGGTAGATATCTCAACTCTTATCTCTTCTCTAGGTTTAGGTCTCTCCTCTCCTCTTTTCTCAACAATTTACACATCACTCTGCAATTCATTGTTAATCTTAAAGAAAACTTCAACATTCTATCTAGCAATTCTGCGGTTATCCTCTTCTTCATCCGAATTCTAATCTACCATCTTTTCTTTGGTTCCAAACTTCTCATGAATCCTTACATTTTCACATTACACTATTGTCTTATTTCTATAGTTAAAGTATCTATAAGCCCTACTTTTCAATGAATAGCCAAGAAACATACCTTCATTTCTTCTTGGATCAAACTTACCAATGTCATCATTTCTCTTAATACAAAATTTTCTCCCAAATATCCTAAAATATTTGAATAATGGTGAATGTCCAAACCATAGTTCATGAGGTGTCTTGTCCATACCTTTTTTGATTTGTACTCTATTTAGAGCATATACTGTTATATTAACTACCTCTCTCCAAAATGTCTTAGAAATATCATTATCAAACAACATTTCTCTTGTTACTTTTGCTATAGACTTATTTCTTCTTTTAGAAATCCCATTTTGTTTAGGCGTTCTAGGTGTAGATAGCAGTCTTTTTATTCCATTTTCTTCACAGAATATGTTAAAATCTCTCAAGGTGAATTCTCCTCCTCTATAAGATCTCAAATACTTAATCTTAACACCAGATTCATTCTCAATTCTATTCTTAAATATCTTAAACTTCTCAAAAGCTTTAGACTTGTCAATGCTACCCACATCATTCTAGTGAAATCATCAAAAAAATTCATACAATACCTTTCACCATAGAATCCTCTTGTTCTAGAAGGACCACTTAGATCTGTGTGAATAATCTCCAGCTTCTCTATGGTAGTGAACTTCTTGCTATGATACTTTCTTCTACTTAGCCATAATACATTCCTTACACACAACATTAGTATGCTTAACAATCTTAGGTAAGTCTCTAACTACAAAAGTGCTGCTAACCTTCACAATATCATCAAAGTTTATGTGATAGAATCTTCTATGCCACAACCAAATGTTATCCACTTTAGCTACCAGACATGTTATCTTAGTAGGATTCAAAAAAAATACATTATGTCTAGATCTAGTACTAGTTCCAATCATCATACCATCTTGATCTTTGATAGTGTTGGTCTTCTCAATGAACTGCAATAGATAACCCTTGTCCAGCAATTTTCTAACACTCAACAAGTTATGCTTCAATCCATCAACAAAGTAGACATCATCAGTGTTAGTTTAACCATCATGAGTAATGGATCAAAATCTTATTATATGATAGGCTACATTGTTACCAACTCTAACAATACCTCCATCATGATTCTTTAACTTAAGAAATATATTCATATCACTAGTCATGTGTTGTGGACAACCACTTCTAATTATCCAATTAGATTTATTTTCCACTTGGGTAATTAGAGATGTTCCTTCATTAATTTATCTATGAAGATCATCCTTGATAGCCACAAATCATAATTCATCATCACTTTCACTTTGACCTTTCTCAGAAGATTCTTCATCTTCATTAGCATACAAACAATTTCTATCTCTATCTCTTCTAGGGTTAAACTTTCCCTTATACTTTTTCTCTCTTTTAGGAAATTTAGATGCATAATGATCAAATTTATTACAAGTTCAACATTTAAAGATCTTCTTACCATTTTTTCTTTTCTCACTAGAAGGGCTATTCCTTCCTTAATATTTTTGCCTTCATCAGCATTGCTACTACCAAAAAAATCTCCATGTTTTCTTGCACCCCTTGTCAAATTAGATAAATTTTTTAGGGTACTAAAATCTATTTTGACTTTTGCAATTTCTCTAGATCATCTTAGATCTACTTCTACTGATTCTAATCTTGCAAGCAATATTTCCTTTATGAAAGTGCAGGGCATTACCAGCTGAATCATCTAAGCAATCAACTTGAATGGTGTAGTCAAACCTTTCAAGATCTTCCATATGACTTAATCATCTTCCTTGGTTCCACCATCAGACTAGATTTATGCAACCATTTCTAATATTCTGCCAATATAACTTCTTATAGATTCATCTTCCATCATTCTAGTATCTTGAAATGCACATATCCAATTCTGCAATGTCATTCCTTTTGCATGATCATCACCTTCAAAACTATATTCTAATGCTTTCCAAATTTCATGAGATGTTACAAGTGACTTTACCTAACTATATTCATTCTCTGGAAGAGTTGTTAGTAGAGATTCTCTTTCTCTCATGCTACACATGAATAGATCTCTCTTCTTCACAACATCCTTCAAGCTTTTCTTCTTCAATGATTGTCTTTTGACTTTTTGTCAAGATGTAATATCCCAAACCCATACACAATAGAAGAGTCTTCATCTTCTCCTTCTAACTATCATAGTTGGCCCCATCAAATCTTGGACTATTCTTCCTAAACATAGTCTCCATTGATCTCCCAAAGCTATTAAACTTATTCTTGAAGGACCAATGCTTTGATACCAATTGTTATAATATATAGTTCACTGATATTACTAAGAGGAGAGTGGGGGGGGGGGGGGTGGTGAATCATTTATCCAACTAATATGACAATTAAACACCTTAAATAATCTTAAACATATGAGTAATATAAAATGAAACCAAACCAAGTTAATCATACATAATAACACTAGATATGTTAACTAGGGAAACCCTTTGTTAGAGGGAAAACCTCAGTGGGGATGGTACCCACAAGATGATGTACTAATATGAATATTCCTTATTAGAGGATAGACCATGTTAGGAGTCTGTTACAACATTCAGTACATATGAGTCCCTGTTAGGAGATTCCAACCCTGTTAGGAGTTGTGGAAGATAGTTGGACCCACTGCCCAAACAGCTTCAAGGGCAAGACCAATGAACCCATTGTCCAAATGATCTCTATATTATTCCTTGCAAAATAATAGACTTGAAATGTACTTTTTATTTTTATCTCTGTCCTATCAACCAGACTTGTGCTTCTTCAGATCTTCTAACTAGTTCTTGAATTTCATATCCAATAATCCCTTAGATCACTTACATGTATTTAGTAAGCAGTCTACCTCTTTTCACACTTTGCACTTCAAAAATGATCTATCTCAATACACATCTTACACTTTACAATCAAGGAAGACATCTTTCATTTATACCATATCTTCATAATAATTTCTTAAGTTGGCCTTGAGGATTTCCCAATTGATTAACATGAGATAATTAATTAATTACAATTACAATTGCACCGTTGGCTCACAATCTATATAAAAATTCACACATGAGATACTAAGGCTTGCACACTCACTGATTCCATTAGATGAATGTCCTCTATCACTACCTAATTGTGCATCTCTTCATAACATCCCAGATGTAAGATAGCCAACAATCATTAGGAATTGCTTTCCTAATACCTTGTCTGTGAACTACTCTCTATAAATTAGGTACAACTTTCATATGTCTTCGACTTAGATTTTGTGCAGTTAACCACATCATTAGGAAATTGTGCCAAACATGTCCATAACTATGCATCTCTAGATAATCAAGCCACTTTATACACCATCAGGATCTCTATCTACTACTTATCTAGTCTTTATAAAAACCATGCTATGTTGGCATCAATGAAAAACACAATCGTGAATGCAACATATCAATACTCTTGAATGAACAATATACTCCCCAAAGTAGTATCATTAGCATTCATGCTAACATGGATGTCAAACCAAACTAATCCAAAAATTATTTTTGTATCTTGAAAATGTTAAACAAAGTATTGTTCGAATTAGTTTGAATGGATCCAATTGCTTGAAACTGTAGCTCCAATTTTATAGAAAGATCCACTAGATTGTCAAAAAATGAAAAATTTGGATATACATGGACTAATTATTTTGCATTCTTTTAGATGCATCTGCATAACCTCAAGATGAGGTGTCATCATGGCTTGAATTGAGATCAACTTTCCTCTTATTCTTCTATATCAATAGTAAGTTCTATAATCCTTGCCTATTGAAAATTGATCTTGGATAGATGTGCAACACTTGAACTTGCATATGATATCAATGTATTTGAACTATACTATAAGTCAGCTTCTAGTTGATCCATCCTCTATCTTATGTCCTTTTTATAGGTAGGGCTATCACACAATTTCCTAAACATAATATTTACATCATTTTAACCTCGATCCAAATTGTTCACAAGTTTGGATAACTCAACCTATCTGACAGCAATTTTTGTTGCAACCTTTTCCATTACTTTCTTTTGAAATTTCTTCTTTGACCATTGGATCATTTTTTATTTGCATTAATGTTAGGGTCATTTATTTTCTCTACAATGTTAGTTAATTTCTCAAAAATTGGAGCATTCTCATCCCAATTATCAATAACAAAATAATCAACAAATATATCTTTTAAGTCATGTAACACCTATTTTTGTGCTTGCTTCTACTGGTTCTCTATCCTCAACTTAGCTTGTTTTTCCCCCTTGCAAATAATTCACTCAAAATTTTCATTTATTATTCATTTAATGTTTCCCTTCCCCAATAAGTATGACAATATCTTCATCAAGTATAATAGGCTTAGCTTGAAATGAATTTGGGGAATGGACTTTCTTCCTTTTAGTCTATTTTCTTGGAGTATTGGTGGTTGGCATAAAATTTTACATAGTCTCTGTGGTGACTCTTTGTGATGTAGTAGTGGGCTATATTTCCATTTTCTCATCTTCACCTTAAGATCAACTACAAAAAATTCTTTCTCTTTTGTTGCATTGAAATCATCAACAATAAATTCTTTTCCTTTTCCATCATCTTCTTCACCATCATCTTCATCACTGCTAAGATCTTCTCCTTTACCTTTAGTTATTTGCAATGATATTTCTCCAAGATTAGATTCCAAGTCTTAGATCATCTTATTTCTCTTTCTACCCATCTTAGGGATCTTGGCTTCAATCATCATCTTGATTTTTGTAGTCTTATATGTGTTGAATGACTCGACATTCATATCAATCTCCTTATCTTAAAAAATTGTGATGATGGCTAAGACGTCATCAAAATTGACTTCATAGTGCATAGGCCTTAGCCATACCATAGTAGGTATAAATACCTATACATATGTGTAATTTGTATCAACAAGAAAATATATGTGATCATAGTATTGATCATCTATTGACTAGATTGTCAAAAAATGAAAAATTTGGATATACATGGACTAATTATTTTGCATTCTTTTAGATGCATCTGCATAACCTCAAGATGAGGTGTCATCATGGCTTGAATTGAGATCAACTTTCCTCTTATTCTTCTATATCAATAGTAAGTTCTATAATCCTTGCCTATTGAAAATTGATCTTGGATAGATGTGCAACACTTGAACTTGCATATGATATCAATGTATTTGAACTATACTATAAGTCAGCTTCTAGTTGATCCATCCTCTATCTTATGTCCTTTTTATAGGTAGGGCTATCACACAATTTCCTAAACATAATATTTACATCATTTTAACCTCGATCCAAATTGTTCACAAGTTTGGATAACTCAACCTATCTGACAGCAATTTTTGTTGCAACCTTTTCCATTACTTTCTTTTGAAATTTCTTCTTTGACCATTGGATCATTTTTTATTTGCATTAATGTTAGGGTCATTTATTTTCTCTACAATGTTAGTTAATTTCTCAAAAATTGGAGCATTCTCATCCCAATTATCAATAACAAAATAATCAACAAATATATCTTTTAAGTCATGTAACACCTATTTTTGTGCTTGCTTCTACTGGTTCTCTATCCTCAACTTAGCTTGTTTTTCCCCCTTGCAAATAATTCACTCAAAATTTTCATTTATTATTCATTTAATGTTTCCCTTCCCCAATAAGTATGACAATATCTTCATCAAGTATAATAGGCTTAGCTTGAAATGAATTTGGGGAATGGACTTTCTTCCTTTTAGTCTATTTTCTTGGAGTATTGGTGGTTGGCATAAAATTTTACATAGTCTCTGTGGTGACTCTTTGTGATGTAGTAGTGGGCTATATTTCCATTTTCTCATCTTCACCTTAAGATCAACTACAAAAAATTCTTTCTCTTTTGTTGCATTGAAATCATCAACAATAAATTCTTTTCCTTTTCCATCATCTTCTTCACCATCATCTTCATCACTGCTAAGATCTTCTCCTTTACCTTTAGTTATTTGCAATGATATTTCTCCAAGATTAGATTCCAAGTCTTAGATCATCTTATTTCTCTTTCTACCCATCTTAGGGATCTTGGCTTCAATCATCATCTTGATTTTTGTAGTCTTATATGTGTTGAATGACTCGACATTCATATCAATCTCCTTATCTTAAAAAATTGTGATGATGGCTAAGACGTCATCAAAATTGACTTCATAGTGCATAGGCCTTAGCCATACCATAGTAGGTATAAATACCTATACATATGTGTAATTTGTATCAACAAGAAAATATATGTGATCATAGTATTGATCATCTATTGACTTAGGCATTCTAAACCTATTCTTCATCTCCCTCTTTAAGTCTTCAAATTAACCATCCATTATGGTCTCAAAATTCTCACCTATATGACTAATAAATTTATTTATCTTCTTGGTCATTGGCCTGGTCTTATCCTAAACAACATCTCCAATAGTGGGAAAAGAACTATGTACATAGGAAAATATACATAAGATGAGAGAAAAAAACTTACATGATGTATTCTTTTCTTTCCTTATCCCTCCAAGGTTGTCTACAAGTTGTATCATTTGCAACTCAACCAAATCATAGCTATGGTCCTTCTTGACCAGTTTATATCCCATGTCAATAGCTGTATATGTGATATTGTTTAGTCGGCTTGACTAATAAGACTTAATAGAAATCACTTGAACTACACACTCAATCACTAGATCTTCAATCATGTTTATTGGCATACCTCATCCATTCCACTTCACATTCTTGAGGCTTTCAATCACATCCCTTGCTTGGAAATAAATATTCTCCACTCGGTCCAAAGTAGGGCAACTAGTCACATGATGAATAAAATACTTTGTAATCTTGATTGGCACATTCTCCAACCATAACATCATGTTTTTTAATCCTTCTCAGTAGGATCTTTATCCATTCTACTTTGAATACCTTTGGGAATGTTAGGGCATGAGTTAACCCTTTCTAGACCATAACCTTGTTCTCATCTTTCAATAACCATTGTCACACAACTTTTCATAGGCATTCCTTAGCTCAAAATTGCCTATCTCTCCAATCTTACACATATAACATGATTTGACATCATGCACCATAATCACTCTAGGTGGAGTTAGAGATAAATCTCCTAACAAATCTTCTATCAATATAATGTAAGGGTATGCTTGAAACTTAGGTGGAGGATATGCATCATTACAAAGAATTTGAACTTTTCTATCCTTCAATGTTTCCCTCTTGTCACTTGTAGATGTAGATGATTCCATTCTTGCAATATAGGGTTTTCAAACTCAAAAAACTTCACAAATTTACAACTTGACTCAAACAACTTTGCACAAATTACACATTAAAATGAAAGTAAACACTAGAATCTCTTTGCACTTCACACAGATCACTCTGCAAATTGCCTTAGTTCTTTTATCTAAAAACTTGATAACATGGTGAGTTGAAATGAACTTCAAAATATAATATATAGCTTCAAATGGTTGAATTAAGCTTCCATTAAATACTCTATATGATATTAGGTATACACTAGGTACATTACAATTGTCTTGGCTTACTCAGTGCATATAATTCCTTCAATATTGCTTGATAGTACTAAAACACAGCTCATGCTTACATTCAAAAGTGGCACTTAGCCTCTACCATATTTTCAAATCATTACCATAATTCAACTTCAACTCAAACATTAACATATGTTCTTATGCATCCTCAATCATACTAATTTAGAATTTCATGCATGTAGTATTAGGAACTAATGTATGATACAACAATTTGAAATATAGTTCCATACATACCTTATTATTTAGTTTGAGGTGGGACAATCACCTAATCCATTGGATTCAATGATCCCAACTTCTCCATCTACACTATTTCCTTCATCTAACTTCTTTCTCCATGCTCGATTCATTTGAATCCTTTCTTCTTTAGTATTGACCTTTTCCTTTCCATTGTTTACCACAACATTTGGTAATAATGCTCAATTCATTAGGTTCTTTCTTAGATGACCAACCTTCTAAAAATTGAAACACATTGGTCCAAAATTTATTTAGTTGCCAGATCTTCCTTTGAGATGTATCCTAGCACAATTTTCTACAATGTGTCCATACATTTGACAAAATTGACAATTTACCCAAGTATTATAATCCCAATTTATAGTATTATGTTGCTTAGGTGCTTTGCCTTGAACTTTAGGTTTCCAATTTTTCTTTGCCTTAGATCTATAATCTTGTAAATTATAACCATACTCATGACATGTATAATAGTAACCTTCAAATCTAGAAGTAGGTCGTGCCTTATAGAGCTTTGATCTATACTCATGTGCTTGATGACCTTGTTTGTTGCAAGCAAAGCAATAACCATTGAATTTAGGTTTAGGGTTTGACATACCAATCTTGCTCCTACAAATGTTTATTTTATGGCCTGGTTTTCCACATTGATAGCATGTACAATTCTTATTCTTTGGATTTGTATTCATATTCCTTTGTTCTCTTTTCTTTGATGATTATCTTTTCTCGACACCTAATAGGAAGTCAACATATCCTAGTCTAGAGGTGCCATGGAGTCTTCTAGGTGCATTCATTTGTTCATTCATAAATCTCATAGCCTCTTTAGGTTTGTTCAACCTTTCAAAAAATTCCTTTTCATCTTTCAACTCATTTGTCAGTTTGTCATTTTTAGATTTTAGATTTGTAATCTCTAACTTCTTTCTTGAAATCATATGATTTTCACTTAGGAACTAATTGAGCATATCAAATTGATTATGTGTTAGCTTTTTTACTTCTCTCTAATTATTTCATCAAGTCTTGTAACCAACTATCTCTTATCTTCATCATCTAATGCCTTGTCATCTTCAACCTTTTCTTTGTCTTCATCAACCTTTTTCTTTTTTTTCTCACTTCAAGTACCCTTACTACTTGAATTTCATGTTCTCTTTTCAATCCTCTGACTTCTTCATTTAGGAAATTGTTCCTCTCCAACACATCTGCTATTGCTATATCAAATTCACTAGAACTTCCTTCCTCAAATGGTTCTTCAACAATTTCTTCTTTGTATTGGGTATCATTTTGTTGTATGGTTATCTCCTTCCTTTTCTTCAAGGATTTCCTTAATGTTTTCTTTGTGGCTTTTACTTGTTATATGCAAGTTGAACATCAATCTTCTAGTTCTCAATG
Organism: Cupressus sempervirens; assembly: GCA_028749045.1. Lineage (NCBI taxonomy): Eukaryota > Viridiplantae > Streptophyta > Pinopsida > Cupressales > Cupressaceae > Cupressus > Cupressus sempervirens. The sequence goes on along the minus strand of CM053785.1, from coordinate 138,609,887 downwards.
ATCTTTTCTAATTTTTAGGATTCCAGATTCAAGATCTTTTACTCCCAATTGGTTATACTTCTACCAAGAGTACACAACTCTGATACCAATTGTTAGAAATCTAATAGGTTCTTTACTTCAATCATGAAACATATTTGATATCACCACATAAAAATCTCATTTGAACATCTATCTCATATAAATGAAACCAATCACATCAACATAATATTTGATCTACCTTCTATCTGCATAAATGTAAGCTCATAAACACATAACAAATTAACACATAGATTTGGTTACGCAAAAACCCTCCAAGGTGAAGATAAAACTATGGTGGACATGCCACCCAAAAATATTCACTACCACAGCAATAAACTTGTTCCTTTTAAAGCTACAATGATTTGATCACTTCTAGTGGTCTTTCCTATGAGGGGTTTTCCCTGTTAAAGGATAAAAAACTACTAGGTTCTACCTTGGTTAAAGGATTTTTACATCACAATGAAGTGAGTACTTTGTTAGGAGATTTTCATAAGCCTATTAAAGTTACTATGTTAATAGATTTAAACCCTAAAACACTTGTTAGAATGTTTAGTACTTGATCCTTTAGTTAGCACTTTAATGATTAATAATAGATCTCCTCTATGCAATTAAATATCACATAACTATGATAAATCTCCTCTATCTCTACTTAAAAATCTTCACTGTACTACTTGGTCTCTATACTCTAATTCAACTTCAAAACTTTTTTCATCACCTATTGACACACATACATCTCATCTATCCTAAATTAGGTCATAGACTCTCCTTAAATAGATAATTGGGTGAACCTTCTACATCCAAATCAATGATCTAGAATCAATCCTTTTGCCATTTGGTCCTTCCATTTTTTTGATTGGTAGATTTCCATACTAAGGGATTAATGTTTTTTCTTTGGACACATAATCATGTCCTTGACTACCTCCTCCATCTTCAAAATATACTTCCAACTTGACAAAAATGGTTAACATAGAATTCAATGCCATTCCAAACAAAAAGATTAAACTGTGTTACTCAACACTTACATCACATAGGTGCTCTACATAAATTATTTCTTCATGATGTCATGCAGCCTTAACTTTCCTTGGCATGAAATAAATAACTCAACCTCTATATTACTCAGCTTCTACTGATATTTCTGACTAACTTGACAATCATTGTTATCTCTGACTTGCTTGACAATCATTGGAGTACTTAGCAATCATTAGCTCACTCAATAGTAACTACTACTCAACATGCTACTTGGAATATGTAGAAGTCTTCATTCTTGGCTAAGCCTATATAGGATGACTCGGTCATAGTGATGGCCAAATAATCATACCGTGTGAATGACTAAGTGTTTGACACTAATAGGAAACATGCCTTAGGGATCAATAGGCATAACATGAATAAGAGTATTCAAAAAAATTGGACCTACTTTGATAGGTAAATTGGCGGTGCCTAAATAATTTTAAGAAATATTATAAAAGCCATGATTAGAGGTATTATTAGGATTGATATTTGAAAGATAAACTTTAATTTATTTGAGAATATTCATACTAAAAACATTAAGCCCAGATTTATTATCTACTAGAGTTTGACAAATAAGGTTACCATTGACTAGAACAACTACCATAAGAGCATCATAATGATCTTGAATCTCCTTAGGAGGTAATTCATCATGAGTAAACACAATTTGAGCTAAGACAAATATAGTATTCATGCATTGTAAAACGGCATTGATGTTATATTGATTAGGAGATAGATTCGAGAGAGTGGATAAAGCATTTTTTAAATCTTCATGATATGTAGGAGAGTTTTGTTGAAGCTTCCAACGATAAATTTTGGCAAGGTTATCACATAACTATGATACTAAATCATAATCCAATCCAAGATTTTTTGAAAGACAAGGTGGAGGGGGTAGAATAGGTTGGGAAGGTGGAAGCGAGGTAGTATGTTGAGGATTATGCCTTGTTTAATAGGTTTGAAACACGATATAATAATCCTTAGAATTTTTATGTTCCCCTTTCAGAGTTATGGAAGGATAACCCTTAAGGGTGATAAGAGGTTTATTTGATGAAGGGTAACCCTTGAGAGTAAGAATGGGTTTAGCTAGATAAAATCAATTAAGACCTTTCTTCTTCATAGAATCATCATTAGAAGAGAGTTCATAAGGAGATTGTCATTACCCTATTTTCGTAATGAATCCTTAGAATATGGATTATGGATGTCCATTAATAATGCATCACTACTAGGAGCATCAAATGAAGGCAATGTCACATTAATGAAACTATTTATAATGCCTTCCTCTTTCTATAAAATATCAAAATTAGAAAGATATATATATATATATATATATATATATATATATATATATATATATATATATATATATATATATATATATATATATATATATATATATATATATATATATATATATATATATATATATATATAAAGGAGAAAAAAAATGAAAGGAAAGAAGGTATCAATCATGTTAACTCTTTAATAAGGAAGGGAATAGTCAATATTAGCATTGTAATACCCCAAAATTGGCTCATTGCCATTATACCGATTCTAGTCTATCTGATCAATTCTAAAGTCCTATTCAATTAGGCAATTCTTATTCTAATTGTTGCTACTTGACTTAATTGTCAAATGTAGAAAAACCCTAAATTTGCATTAATCATGCTCTTTATTTAATTCCCAAAGTATGGACTCGTATTAGTCACATTAAACCTGGTGATTAAGATTTAATTTAATTTAAAGTATTTACGCTTTAATTAAATTAAATTATATCCTAAGAATAAGGTACTAGGGATTAAATCTATTTAATTTAATAATTATGCTTGTTTTAATTAATTGAATGTGATTATTCAATTAAATAGAAAATGCATTTATGAGATCATATCTCACTTTATTAAATTAAATAATATCTTCAAAATCTTCTCTTCAATTCTAAATGGAAACTTTGAGTGAAATATCGCTTGAATTGGAATCAATCTAGTTAACTTGATCTCACACCCATGGCAAGTTTAGTTAACTGCACATCACACTCAGATAAGAAATAGTTCACTTCACCTACACAAGGAAGTTTCCATCTTAATTGAATCTTTGGTTCAATCTTGATCGTCGATCTGAGTTGATCTCACCCGTTGATGGATTCTAGGAATTCTATTTAAGGGACTCATAATTCCTCATTAAGGGGGTTGAATTGAATTGATATCGAATTGCTGTTGAAATTTATACTCACTTAGTTCATATATTTGCACACATTTACATTCCTAGCTTAAGCTCATTTAGTTTAAATATGCATATGCTTAATCTAGTTTCCTTTACATGTTTTTAGATTGAGTGCATATCTCATTTTAGCTTACATTGCATTCTCACATAGATTAGCTGCATATCAAATCCTTCATTCTTAGAGGGTCTGGTTGCCTAAGCCTCATTTTTGAGGATATTAAATAGGAAAAACCCCTTTCGATAAGAGACAATGAGTCACATTGTCGAGCATTTTGGATGAACAATTCAATGTTCATTCTAGGATGACTTCGCAAGTAATGACCACGTTGAAGTGTGTGTGAGGTTTCAAAGCTTGCATTCCATGCTTACATTTTTGGTGCCCACCGTGGGGTCAAGAAAATTAATTTCTCTAGCCTCATTTGCATTTTTTTCTATTATTTTAGCATTTTGTCCATATTATTCTATATAGTCACTCGAATCTTCATGTGAGACATTCCATTTTTGCATGAGGATTTGAAGATCTTGTGCAAATTTTTAAATGTTCTTGCATGAAAAAGTGCCCCATTAGGCAAGTCTTCGCATGGCACGCCATTTTCTCACACGGGTTAGTGAAAGACTTCACGCAAACCTGTGCATGATTTCGTGCGGTGCACACCATTTCTTCACGAGGGTCTATGCATGATTTTGCATAGTGCACACTATTTCTTTGTGTGAGTTTGTGCATGAAATTCTACAACAGTAATACAGAAGATAGTTTTTCCAAATTTTTGGACATTTTCTAAGATTTTTTGTGGGTATAAAAAAGAACACAAAAAGTTAAATGTTAATTTTCCCATAGTTAAGCTTCTGTTTGACTAACACATTTTCTCTGAAGCATTTTTATTTCTATTTTTCTAATTTTTTATAGCCTAATAGTTATCTGCAGGATGTTTGACAAAGACTCCTTTATAAAACCCACTCAAACAAAAACTGACCCTTGTTTGCAGGATGATTGCCGAAGATACATTTGACGAAGACCATTTTTAAAACCCACAAAACAACGAGTCTTCTTTCTTGTTTTCAAAACATAGATTAATTAGGGCTTGTGAACTTCTTAGGGTGCAAGATAGAAGAATAGGGGATTATGCTCTTCACCACTTGGAGGTCATGACCAAGGGTGAATCAGTCACCTAGATGCTTCTGAAAGATGACATTTCGAGGGAGGCAAGCAACTTAGTGGTTCTCCAGTGCTTGTTCTTTTCTATGATGAGATGATGGTATCCTTTTTAAGGGAATCAAAATCTTTAGGAAGAATGAGTCTAGATTGATTAAGCTAAGTGGGTAATTAATCCATTTTGTGTGTTTGGGCAAGGAAATAAGGTAGAGGATTATGCTCTTTCCCCTTGAGGGAAATTAGAGACTCAAACCCTTAAATCTAGACCACTAGTCAGTGTCGATCCTTTAGAGGGCCTGTTGAAGTGATCTAACCTCTGGGAACAACCCAAGTGAGCACACTCCTTTCACTAGAGATTTCAACTCACTATAATCAAGATGCTTTGTAGAAGGAAAGACTCCAAAGCTGGATTAATTTCTTTCCCTTGATTCTTGATATCGTATATCCAGGGGAAGCTTTGTCTATTGCACTGGTTAGAATTGGCCCCAATCTTGCCAAGCAAGTGTGTGCACTCTTAGATGCTGGTGTGGGCTACTAGTCTCAACTCTGCTTGCAAAGCCACTAAGAATTAATATGAATGGAAGTCGAGTAAAAAAACTTTTAGTTAGAAGCCACCCAGTTCACTCCGAAATGAGGTATAATCTTTGTACAAGGAGGGGGAAGAATCTCTCCTATAGAACTCACCATAGGCATGCTACTGGATGTTTGGAGGTGGTATACGTGCTCATCCCTTGCCACAAGGGCACTTGTTCAACATATACTATTGAGTCCTTTGAATATACCAAAAACACGGGTGCCCTCTAGGGGGTGACATGATCGTGTGAGGTACACGCATGCGCATAAGATGTGGGACAAAGGTTTTGCCTTCTCTACCATTTTTTGTTTCTATGGATAAAGTGTGTTTGCAATCGAGTCTTCAGAATGTCCAAACTTCCTCAAACAAACTAAGAGTCAAGATTCCCTTGTCCCTTTGAGTTGCTTTGTCCTCAATTGGGTTGTATTAGACTATTGCTTGTTTTGCACTATCTTGTTTAAACACTTTGTCTTGGTTGAAACTTAAACATCTATTCAAATAATTTTTAGAGTTAACCTTGTTGCCTATTCAACAAATCAGTCCAACTAGCCTATCAATCTGTCAAAATAGTCAAGAAAGCTCATCAAAATTCAATGTTGTTGTCAATTTGGTCTTGATTTTTGTGCATAGACTTTTATTTTCTCACGTGAGAATTTATCTTTTTGCACGAGCCAGTTTAGGTCTTTGCGCGAGATCTTGCGTATACCCGTGTGAGATCTTGTCAATTGTATTTGTTGTCCTATCACTTCTTTGCACGAGTCAAAGAATGTCTTCACGTGAATTTAAATTGCTATTCTAAGTCTTCGCATGACCAGGTAAACTTTCTTGCACAGGTCATAGAGAATCTTTGCACAAGACCTTGCTCTAAAATTGTTAAATCGACTTATTTGACCAATCTGTGACCTTTATTTAGTCTATTTCTTGCATTAAGTTGTCTATCCTCTGTCTAAAAAATAGTCCCAAATAGTGACACTTTTCTTAGCTGAAGACTTGTGTCTTGTGCTTTGACTAGTCTCATCTTTTAGTTGTCTTGATTCTCGTTCTCTACTACTTGTCATACTTTGTGTTATGATAGTCATAATCTTTGGCTATTCTAGCCTTCAAATAAAACTATTCATGGCTTAGTATATAGCACTCTTATCTTGTCCTATTGAGACTATGTTCTAGTGTGGTCCTTGTCTAAGCTTTTTCTTTTTGTCATTATCTATGATTGTGGCAACTTGACTTATGTTCTAAAAACTTGGTTGTCACTACTTGAAACATAGTACATCAAAATGGCTAACAACAAATGTGCTAAATCTAATATTCCCAGTGAAGAAGAAAAACTACTTATTGAAAACATGGAGCCAAAAATCCAATCAATGAGTGCTCAACTTCAAAGACTGAAGGAGGAAGATGAAACATCATTTAACAAATTCTCCTTGAGGGAAAATTTCCCTTCCTCCTATGACAACCAAAAATCAAATTCTTGTGATCTTGAATCCAAGATATCTGAGAACACTTCACAAACACCTAAGAAATCTAGAAATATCTTTGAAGAAAAACCTTGGGAACCTAAACCAAAGCATGATTTCACCCCTTTTGGAAGATCTTATGAATCAAATTTGGAAGAACTTCTTCAAAAGAAACTCATTGTGTTACCTAAGGTCACTTTGGCAAGAGTTTCCTTTATGAGTAACTATTGTGCTTATCATAGACATAATTTACATAAAAATTTACATTGTAAGGAGCTAAAAAACAAGATCCAAGATCTCTTTGACAATGACATAATTTGAAAATCTAAGCTCTCATCTACTACAGATTATACTCTCAAGAAGGATCAACCTCATGAAACCATGTCTAGTAATGGTTCAAATGCAACTTCTACTTCTTCCAACATACAACCACCTTCTAAATTGTTCAATCTTTCCAACACATATTTTCCAAAAGAAGAACTTGCTACTCCCCTTGCTGATTATGTTTACCCTCAAGGACTACCTTTGAAAGAATCTCAAGCCAATAGATACTAGCCTGCAAGCCTTTTCACTACCTTTACAGATCATACTTCTTCATGCCCTGCTATATCTATGAAGTCTATTCAAAGTAATTTTCCTTCTGAACTTCAAGAGCCTATTATGCAGACTCCAGAAATAGATTTGAATATAGATTTAGATACTCCCTCATCCTTGGAATTGGTTTCATGTCAAGAGGACTACTTAAATAATGAAGAAACAAGTGTTGATCAAGACCGAGATTCATTCATCTCCTTTCAAATCTTCCAAGATCTTGTGCCTCCATCTCAAGAGTCACATGGTCCTCCATCTCCCATGTCATGCACCTCTACTAAGATCAAGATATTCCTTCAACCACCCTTAAGGAGACTATCAAAGACCAAGAGAAGGATACTTTTCCTATACTACCTAAAATTCCTTTTGAAGATCAAAGTGTTCCCTCACCCTCTTGTTCTACCTCACTACATTCACTTCAAAACTATTCTCAAGCTCTAAATACTCCTATCAAAGGTATTGCTCCTATAATAGTTACTCATAAATCTATTGATGGCTTTGGTCATATTGCTCACTATAAAGATGCTGATATCCATACTCATGGTCCATTCACATTTTTTAAATCTATCCTTGGTCCCTACTTATCTAAGCTTAAAAACCTTCAAGTCTTCCATCCATATTAGGACCTTATGTTCCTCTATCTCCTACTTCTACTCTTATCTCATTACATGTTCCTCCTACCCTACCCCAAGATCAACAAAGATACACATACTTGAACTCTTCACATTCACCTTTCCATCTAAACTAGTCATATTGGCCTCATTCATCCACAAGTCCCAAGTCCTTTGGAAGTAATTTGGATGATCAACTCAAACAAAAGTGCATGAATCCATCCTCAAAAGTTCACTATGTCTCCTCTAATCAACATGTGAATGTCAAGAAGGAAAACACACAAAGGAGACCACAAAGGTCCACTATTCAAAGAGCTCAACCAAAGAAAGTATGGATTCTTAAATATGTTATTGAAGAAATGCGTTCCAAAGAATCTAATGAAAAATCAAAAGCTATATGGATTCCCAAGTCTCTTCTGAAGGACTTAAATATTGAAAAAAAATCAAAGTTGACATTTAAGCTTTCAAAGGCTTCTACCCCATCCTTTTCCCAATACTTTCCTAAAAAGGTTTCACAACCTTACACTCCACCTTCCTCCAAAATTATTTCACCACCTCATACATCTAAACCTCATACTATTTCATCCATATTTCCTCCATCATTCCACTACCCTTCAAGGTGTGTGTCAATGTTGATCTTGCCCACTTTTTCTTCTACCCTTGCACATCCCTTTCAATATCCTATCCACTCCACCTTCTATCCTCCACCTTTTATCCTTCCATCCCATTTATCTCATCCATAGCCTAAAACCTTATCCTCCATATATCTTTTCTACTATCTCCCTTCCATTACCTTATCATCATCTTTGAGTGTACCTTGCTATGGCCTTGGCTTATCATAAATTATCTTTGTTATAGGAATGCTATCTAACTTGAGAAAGGCTTGAATTCTTTCCAAAAACTCAAAAAATCCAAAAAAAGAAAAAACAAAAAAAAGAAAAAAGAAAAAAAAAGGTGCCTCAGTGAAAACTTGGAAACAGGCGCCTTGGTAGCAAAAATAAAGAAAAATAAATCCATCCTATGGTGAAAACCACTTCTTGTGGCAGCTTGGACAAATACCATGATGAAAACTTGGTAAATAGGCATCATGCATAATTCTTCCATCCATGACATCCTATCATGATCTTGCTTATCCTTTAGATGTCCTCATTCCCAAAGTCATTCACTCTTAACCTCCATAACAAAATTTTCTTTCCTATTTAGTTAACCCTTTGGTCTTGATCAACAAAAGAAAGAAGACAACTTAGTTCTTAGCAATCTCTTGACATGGTCAATTTCTTGGATTACTTACACGACACCCTTCATTACACCATGAGCTTATATTTTTATATCTTTTTCCCTAGCTTGGGTAATCTTGTGAAGACTTTCCTTGAGGGTAACATTCATTGCTTCATACTGCTTGCCTATCCATCTCCACTTATCCACCAACTTGCTACTACATCTCATCCTACACCTTGCTAGACACTGAAGAAAAATCAAGGTAATCCTACTTGAGAAATAGTAATCTCTAAAAAAGTTCTAAAAATTGAAAATGTCTTGAAAAAAATCTAAAAATTGCAAAAAGTCCTAAAAAAATCTGTTATCTTGGAGAAAACCTAGCAATAGGCACCTTGGTAATAACAAAAAAAATTGAAAAACAAGAAAAGTGCCATTGGTGAAAACCTAGAAACAAGCATCATGGTAGAAAAAAATCAAGGCTCTACCAAGAAGGTGAAAACCTGGTAAATAGGCACCTCTTGTTCCCAATGTTCCAGCTCACACTGCATCTTTTGGCTTTCTATTTAGTTGCTTTACTGCTTTTTCTGCTTTCCACTCATGTGTCCATGGATTGAGTCTTTTCATAGCTCAAGGGCATCCCCCAAGTGTGATTCTTTTTGAGATTTTCCTCATAGAATCTCTTTCATCTAGCTACTATTTCTAGTGTCACTCTTTTCAAGATTCTCCTCATAGAATCTCTTTCACAATAGTCACTAGTTGTTTCAATTGTGTCTTCCTACTATTGCTTGGGTAATGTTTCCAGATTCCTTGATGGAAGATCTCTCTTATGTTAGTCACTGATCATTCTAGCTATGTTTGTCTACTGTCACTCAGTCCTCTTTAGGTTCTTCATCTTGAAGATTCCTCTTTGACCTTAGTCACCAGTGGTTCTGACTGTGTCTGCCTACTGTTGTCACCCTACTGAAGAGATTTCTTTCAAACATACTCTAGACATTGATACTTGACATCAATCCTCTAACATAGAAATGAACTCAAAATGACATACTTGTTTGGATATGCTGAGCTTTTTCTTTGTTTGCCTCATTTTTTCTTTATTATGTCTCCTCGAGCAACTCGATGATGTCATTTCTGACTAGAGAAGTAATGAATGGGGGCACGATCTTTTCTTTGTTTTTTGTTTGTGGTTTAGTTCCAAAACATCTAAAATATTCATGAAAGATGTGTGTCCACTATAAGAGCCTCCATCTTGTGTTGGGTGGCCATGTGGACCTCGACTCCTCTTAATTGGACACTCAGTAAGATTGGTACTTTTCCTTGTCTGTTGAAGTGAATTCTTCATGCTTTAGTAATATCTAATACTCGTCCTACTAAGTGAATGTACAGGTCATTGTGAGTACAAATTATGAATGTTGTCCTAGGATATAGATGCAAAGGCCATTGCAAACATGCTATTTATTGATTTCTTAGCATAAGAAGGATCTTCTGTGTGTTTGGTGTGTCAGCATGCAAGCAACATTCTTGTCATCCTAGCATTTATGCTCTGATGCTTATGTTAACTTGTTAAATTAAAAGGGACAAATGTTTTGGTCATTCTGACTTCTTGTGCCTCAAATGCTTACATTTAATCCTAACAAACCTATGACATATTTCCTATTCATATTTCCATGATTGCAAAGTCAGTGGTAATTGTTGGACATATAAGCTTTATTTAAGTCCAGTGATGATAAATTATCGAGGCTTGGTAACCAGACCCAGGGTTGCATTTAATATAATCTTGCATTACATACTTCACTTGCATAAGCAAGTAATTCAGTTGTGATTCTATTTCTATACTTCGTGATGGGGGATTGTGGATCTCTTCAAGTGTATTAGAATTCTCCACGGTTGCATAAGCAGTTGATTCCAAGTTCATTTCCATCTTCCTCTGAGAGCTCCTATTCACAAAAGACAAAAGGTGCAAATGAATTGAAAATGACCCCTTGGGCCCTTATATAGGGTTTGACCTAATTTTGCAAATTGCTTCAATTTGCACAAGAATCACCCCCTGGCTAATTTGACTGCTCTGGATCTATTTTCAGGATCGAATTCAAAATTTGACACATTGAAACAACTCAAAAACATGTTTTGAAATTTTGGGACCGACGTGATCGAACACTTGTGCAGTTTAAATTTTTTTGATACTTTGCAATTCTTGGAATCTTTTCAACTCAAAATTCTTGAATTTTTTAAATTAATTCTCGAAATAGTCCACTCAAGTCAACCATGGCCAGCTCTGGTAAAATTTTGGTCAAACGTAGTCTTCTGGACCTCAAAATCATGTCAAATTAACTTTGAATTTTCTTTTGATTGTTCTGATTTCTTCTACATTCTACTGAATCTCAAATTTCTTCTTCATATCTTTATCTACTACTTTATGTCACATTTTTGGTATGTCATCTTTGATTTCAATCCTGAGGGGGCAGGATGATTACATCATTGAATCCTTATTGCTTGAGGCATCTTGTTCCCATCTTATCTCCTCATCATTCGGGGCATCTCAGCACTAGGGGCATCTTGTTTCCCTCTTTTTGGCATCTTTTTCATCTATTTCATCTTGTCATCATTTGATTACAGGTATCAAGACAATCTAAACCTCGACTCCTAAGGATCAAGCCTCGTTCTGGGGATGATTCTATGACTTATAATTCGATATTGCTATCTTTTGTCAATTTCAGGTATCTAGGTGTTCTATTTGGATCCTTAAAGATTAAGCTCCATTCTGGAGATAGTCTTTTAAATGCTTATCAATTTCAATTATCTAGGTGTTCTATCTAGATCCTTAAAGATTAAGCTCCGTTCTGGAGATAGTCTTTTAAATGCTTATCAATTTCAGGTATCTAAGTGCTCTATCTAGATCCTTAAAGATTAGGCTCTGTTCTAGAGGTATTCTTTTAAATGCTTATCAATTTCACGTATCTAGTTGTTCTATCTAGATCCTTAAAGATTAAGCTCCGTTCTAGAGATAGTCTTTTAAATGCTTATCAATTTCAGGTATCTAGGTGTTCTATTTGGATCCTTAAAGATTAAACTCCATTCTGGGGATAATCTTTTAAATGCTTATCAAATCTCGGGTATCTAGGTGTTTTATTTGGATCCTTAAAGGTTAAACTTTTTTCTAAAGGAAACCTTTAAAATGCTTATCAATTTAGGTATCTAGGTGTTCTACTTGGATTCCTTAGGATCAAGCTCCATTCTAGAGATGGTTCTTAAAAGCTTATCAATTGGTCTTCATATCATCAACTTTGGAACCAATCTCATAATCACATCATGCTTTCTAATTTTCTTTGAATTGAAAGTGCTGCTCACACATTCATTCAAAGAGCAGCAAAATGTAATACCACAAAATTGGCTCATTGCCATTATACCAAATCTGGTCTATCTGATCAATTCTAAAGTCTTATTTAATTAGGAAATTCTTATTCTAATTGTCGCTACTTGACTTAATTGTCAAATGCAAAAAAAACCCTAAATTTGCATTAATCATGCTCTTTATTTAATTCACAAAGTATGGACTCGTATTAGTCACATTAAACTTGGTGATTAAGATTTATTTTAATTTAAAGTATTTACACTTTAATTAAATTAAATTAAATCCTAAGACTAATGTACTAGGGATTAAATTTATTTAATTTAATAATTATGCTTGTTTTAATTAATTGAATGTGATTATTCAATTAAATAGAAAATGCATTTATGAGATCATATCTCACTTTATTAAATTAAATAATATCTTCAAAATATTCTCTTTAGTTCTAAATGGAAACTTTGAGTGAACTATCTCTCAAATTGGAATCAATCTAGTTAACTTGATCTCACACCCATGGCAATTTCAGTTAACTGCTCATCACACTCATATAAGAAATAGTTCACTTCACCTGCACAAGGAAGTTTCCATCTTAATTTAATCTTTGCTTCAATCTTGACCATCGATCTGAGTTGATCTCACCGGTTAATGGATTCTAGGAATTCTATTTAAGGGACTCATAGTTCCTCATTAAGGGGGTTGAATTGAATTGATATCAAATTGCTGTTGAAATTCATACTCACTTAGCTCATATATTTGCACACATTTACATTCCTAGCTTAAGCTTATTTAGATTAAATATGCATATGCTTAATCTACTTTCCTTTACGTGGTTTTATATTAAGTGCATATCTCATTTTAGATTACATTGCATTCTCAATAGATTAGTTGCATATCAAATCCTTCATTCTTAGAGGGTCTGGTTTCCTAAGCCTCATTTTTGAGGATATTAAATAGGAAAAATCCCTTTAGATAGGAGGCAACGGATTGTGCTATCGAGCATTCTGGATGAACAATTCAATGTTCATTCCAGGATGAGTTCGCAGGTAATTACCATGCTGAAGTGTGTGTGAGGTTTAGAGGCTTGCATTCCCTGCATACAAGCATCAATAAGTTCATCCCAAATAGTGGTATTATCAATGAAAGGCTCATATCTATCAGTAAAGCATACCATAGAGGAATGATTATGTATTTGAGTGAGGTCCATTAAGGGAGGATGATTAAAAGAAGATATAGGACCATCCTAAATCAATGCATCCCCATAGTCAATGCGAATATTACGAGAATGGCCAATATCAATCCATCACTTATCTCCATATGATAAATCTAAGTTGATAGCAGGGTGATTTTTAATGCCAAAGATAAGGAAAAAAATGTTTGGAAAATTCTTTAATATACTTATACAAAATGAGAAAAAGATTAGTGCATATAGAGTGGATCTCGCTTATCATTGATTCATTAAAATGTATGCAATATCCCATAAACATTTGAATAATAAAGCATGAAAAGTACATACTCAATATTTCAACTTTCATGAATAAGAGTTCTAAATGCTTCTAGATGCACAATAAACAACATAATGCAAAGAGGGAAATAAGGAAGATCAAGGGATCTAACCATACAATCTACAAGAATTCAATACAAACACTAGTACATTTGGGCCCATTTTTTGACCTTTATTGGTCAAAATTTTGACCCAAATTTGAAAATTTTCTAGTTGAAATTTTGACCAACCTATTGGTCAAAAACCTTCCAGAGCCATGGGACAAGTTCTACTAGGAAGTGGTCAAAATTTTGACCAATGAAGGTAGAAAATTTTGACCAATGAAGGTAGAAATTTTGACCAATGAAATGTGGAAAATTTTGACCAATGCTACAAGGAAATTTTGACCAATGAAGGTGGAAATTTTGACCAATGAAGGTAGAAAATTTTGACTAGTAAAGGTGGAAATTTTGACCATTGAAGATAGAAATTTCAACCAATGATGCAAGAAAATTTTGACCAATGAAGGTAGAAATTTTGACCAATGAAGGTAGAATACACCTAGGTGTTGGTAGAAATTTCAACCAATGAAGGTAGAAATTTCTACCAACACTTGGGTGTAAATTTTTTTTAGGCATTCTATAAAATAGTTCACATGCCTTGCATATGATATGACATTTTGTATGCATCCTACACTCTCTCATCCGGATGATGATGGATTACGAAGAGTGATCTAAAATGATGATGCTAAAAAACACACACAATCAAATCCAAAACAAACTTGCATTATAAATGGATTGTGGAAATCTGATATTGTTAATTTTGCAGGCATGTCCACTAGGACAATCACAACTTAAACATATAAATATGTTTAAGTTGTGATTGTCCTGGTGGATATGTTTAAGTTGTGATTGTCCTGGTGGACATGCCTGCAAAATTTACAATATCAGATTTCCACAATCCATTTGTAATGCAAGTTCATTTTGGATTTGATTGTGTGTGTTTTTTAGCATCATCATTTTAGATCACTCTTCGTAATCCATCATCAACCGGATGAGAGAGTGCAGGATGCATGCGAAATGTGATATCATACGCAAGCCATGTGAACTATTTTATAGAATGCCTGAAAAACATCGACAATAACTAATCATACAAACTTGTGACAAGCTCTTTGTATTTTCTATGATATGATATTCAGGAAAATGATGAGAAACAAAACTCTAAATAAGCAGGCAAGCTCTCTATGTGCTCTACACCCCACAAGTAAATCTACTCTAATAAAAGAGGCAATCAAAAACCAGTTCACTTTGCATTTGTATAACCTTGGGCAGGCTCTTAGCAACATGCTTGCATTGAACCTTTGATGTAAATGAGAAATAGACAAGCTCACAACACTCAGGAAGGTTTTCTTAGATAAGAAGTTTTTGAGCAGACACAAATCCTCACTAATAATGCTATTATGATTTTCTTATTTAAATTCAAACAAAGTTGTATTATCTTGGGTAGAGGAGACTATTGTTGTTTATGGTTAAGGATCCTTTAGGTCAGTAGAATTACATGCAAACTAGATGTCAAGTGTCACCAGCTCAAAATCAAACTGAAAAGGAAAAAAATAGTCTTCTTGAGTAAATATCAACATTGTATTAACAATACCATTATAGTGCACTATACTTGGTACAAATATATTGTTGGCTGAGTCCCATGACATAATGTCAGTTCCTAGGTACGTCAATAGAACATATTGTTCTTTCCCATTTTGTTGCATAATTTATTATTTGTAGTTTATCGATTTCTTAAATCAGACATGCTTGAAAAATGGAAGCATAGATAAGTCGCGTGAACTATTTGACAGGATGCCTAAACGTAATGTGGTCATCAAAAGCCATGGTTGCTAGATATGCACAAACTAGGCAATGAACATAAGCTGTAGCACATATTATACACTCCATAAAAGAAAACTTGCATTTGGTTAGAACTCTTATTTTGGCCCTCTATAACAAGATAGAGACTATTTTTTTACTTTATGATCATAATATGTCTATCTGTCTTTTTTCATATAAAATTAATTGCCTTATTCTGTCTTCTTTTTTATAACAAATACATTCACAGTGATCTAAAATACTCCCTAAAAAATCTATATTGACATAATTTTTTAATTTATTTCTGAGAATAAAAATCCCTGCAACTATAATGAAATATGAATCTTAATACTTGTGCAACTACTGGGAGGTGGAGCTTAGCCAATAATCTAGCTATCATTTTGTTGTTAAGAACTCACCATTTTTCCAATTCTTATACATGAACAATAAACCACTAAAGCACAATGCAAACAAGATCTGAGGTCGATCTTCTTGCTGTGAAAACTCCAGAGGATTACCACTAATAGTATATCTAAAATACACATGCAAATTTAGTCACACCCCTTTTCTTCTAGAGGAGGAAGAAAATAAGTAAATTTCCTTAAGGTCTAATCACCCAAAAGGTTTTCATCATCATCTTGCACCATTTTTAGTCCAACATTTCCCATAATTTGGGAAAACAGAAAGAAAAATAAACCAAAATTTAAAACTTCATCACACTGAATGCTAGTTCACATTGCAAAGAATCCTTAGTGGACCTTACAAATCAAAATTATAGGCCATTGGAAAGATTTAACTTTTGAGTCCTTTACTGCAGATTTGTCAATGGGTATCTGTGTCGCACAACTTTACACAACTCCAGTTCTCACAAGGATGAAAAACAAGCAGATGGTGGATCTGAAGAGACACAAGATGGAAATATAAAAGAATCACAAAAGTAATAATGTAAGGTGTTGCATTTGAATTAGGCTAAGAGAAACTTATTTATGTAATACATGATTACAATCAAAGAAATAAAGGTTTAGTTGCTCCAGCTTTGATTTTCCTATATTGACTAAACTTTGATGCCAAGTATATGTTTTTTTTGTTTCCTATAGTTTTTTAACCTCGATGAACAATATTTTTTTGATAGATCTATCCTTGAGTGAGAGTTATGAAAATCCTGCCATCATTGAATGCATGGTCTTGTTTATAGTTTCCTTAATCAGTGCAATCAACTTCAAGATAGTTCTTTGGCAATTTCTCTAAAATGTGGATAGTCTCAAACCATTTTTAGTATTAACTAACATCACAATGTTTCATTTTTCAGGTCAAACATATGTTTCAAATGCTTGTAATTAAATACCAACCACAATGTAAAGGTGAAGTCAACAACCCAAGGCATAATGAGCATAACTAAAGCAATTGAAAGTTAGACTAGGCAGTCCATTATTCAAATTGGCTGAGTCCAATCTACTCTGCTTGCATGTGGTCCAAGTGTTTGTATGCAAGTAAGTGACATTTAAAGTAGTAATAAATCAATTGAGCTATCTTTCACAAGATAAGAAGCTAGAATATTGGAACATAAGAATGAAAAATAGAATTAGTTGCTAAAAAGGAGTTGAACCCTGCATCACATAGCCAACTCATAGATCATAAAGCAAGGTGTAAAATTCCAGTAGTTAGCTGGATGAAAGCTTTTATCTAAAAGCAACAGATATTAAACTAGTCAAACATGGACATTGGAGAAAGCTCATTGTTTCTCCATGTTTGAAAGAACTTCCAAACAATTTATGATGAGGTGAATCATTAATGACTTTAGGGCAACAAGAATGATCGAAGGAAATTGACCCTATTTTATATACTTGGATAAAAATAGAGTGAAACACAGATTTAAGATGTCAAATTTAGGGAAAAATTTCCAAATAAAAATTAGCTAAAAACAATCTTGGAAAAATCAAGATACTGGATTATTTTCATCAACACCAACACAAATCAATAGTAATTCTGAATTTAAATCAATCTTGGAGAAACACTATTGCTAGCCCATTTTCATCAACAAAAAACATAGATCCATAGAAAATCTGAATTTATTGAACTAAGTTGCATCAAAAGACATTAAAATGAACCAAGGCATGTGCTATGATCAGAAATTTAAACTTGCAGCAAGTTTACTGGAAAGTCATAGCTGAATTTCCATAAGACTACTGAACTAACTATGTACATGTAGACTGCAAACTGGAAGAGAGATGAAACACTAGTACATATTTAGTGACTTAGATTGGGTGGTCATAGAATCTAATTTTACTTCTAATTCTAGAACCTAACCTACCATATAGTGGTTAGCCAGTATCCTAGAAATTTCAACATAAATTCATAATTAGGTGGACCAAAAACCTAACCTTTCCTAATGCCGTCAAATTCAACACATTCTATCAATATACATAAAATTTCAAAACTACTTGTACCATAAAAAGTATTGAAAAGAAATCAATAATACGATTGATGAAAGTAAAAACAAAAGCCAGAGCAGCATAAATAAGAGCAACCAAAACTCTCAATTCAGTAAAATTAAGCAACCCATATATCTTTCTAGTCTAAAAGAAACTTAGTCAGAATAGTGGATACCTTAGTTTTTTGTGAGCTTTAACATATTAGTAAGTCTACAATTTTTCCTTCTCATCTCTACCATGGTTCCACTAAATTCTAAAGGTATGAAAATATGAGCTCGATTTTAATGTCCCTATCCAAGGGTTAGAAGTAAGAATTGTGCTAAAAACATTACTCGTTATGTGTTAGGGTTACAAGTATGCAGAAGGCATGGCATAAAAACAAAAACAAAAGATATTGGAAGCTATAGTAAGCACACTATATTATAAGTCTAAAACCCTCTAAATAAAATAAACCCTAAAATGGGGAAACATGGAATGCCTAAAAATTACTAGAAGACTTTGACCCTAATCCAAACCCTATGTCAAATCTCCATTTACAAAATTTCTACAATGCCAATGCCTATGACTTTGTGTTGCATTCACATAATATTTTCACCAAGAGAGGAGGACCCGAGATGTTCACAGGTGGTTCATCAACTAGGGAAAATTCAACACTATATAAGGGCCTAGGGAAAACTATGGTGGAAAGAAACCAACCACCTCATCACCAAGCATTCACGAAGCACTCATCCTAAGTCTTTGCTTGTGTGTCCCTTCTAGCTCATACAAATAGCCCAGGAAATCTAAAATACCAGCTATGTGCCATTAGAGTAGCCATGTTATGAGACTACCATAGAGACTATCACTCACACAAGATGAATGAAACAAGATGTGAATCCTTGTGGTCATGAGTCTTCAACCACTCTTAGCACTCGACAACAAGCATCCATGAACCATGGGTTTGAGAATATCAGCACACTCCTAGTAGGGCCATATGAATTAACTAGAAACCATGCTATTAAAAACACCACATGGGATTCTCTTGGAAAATAATAGTCTTTACATGCTCAATGCAGGCTATATAATTGAGGTGCATATTCACAATCATGAACTAATTAATTATAAGGTATCTCTCTTAAGTCAAGTAAATCTAATCCTATGTTGAATAAAGACCTAATTAAGGTCTCAATTAATGTGCATGAAATTGAATGAAGCTTGTGTAGGTCAAATTTCAACCAACACGAGCATGGATTTAAAAAAAAAGATATTTTTCATTGCATATTTTGACCAATTTGACCCCATTTTAATAGATGGTCAAAAATTTTGGTCTAAAAATGGGGTGAAATGTACTAGTGAAAAGAAGAGAAAGTTTAAGAAATATCTAACTCCAAAACAAAGGAGTAAATGTACGGGTTCACCAAAATAAGGTAAACACCCAATGAAATAAAAAATAAGAGAGATATTGAAGAGATAAATATGTAAATCCAAGAAAGAGGGTAAGATCTTGTGTTCACTAAAAATTTTAGTCGTAAAATGGAAGTACTTTAATAAGATGTAGAATTTCATTTTACGGGTCATTAAGCCATTCAAATATGTGTGTGAGGGAAAGAGGGGAATTTCCAAGTATGATTCCACTTATGATACAAATTAGATTAGCTAGGACCCAAAGGAATATGGGAGCTAATAATAAATTTGAATTATTAAGAGGAATGCAATACAAGGAAATGTACTCTCTTAGGCCCTTAATAGGATAATATGAATGTGGAATTGAATTGATTTCTTAAATAAGGTAAATCTAGATGCTATGTAAAGAAAATTACCCTAATTAAGATATAAATCTAGGGTAAAGATATGAAAAGAAATAAAATATAAAAGAATCAACTTGAAATGTGTAGAGGTAGATGTATTTTTCACTCCAAACTCACAAATCTGCACAGTATCTAAATATTCATCTATGAAACTCATAATGAAATGATGAAAGGAACAAAACCCATAAATCTCCCTGGAATATGAGACTGAAGGACTAGGTCAATTTGGGAATAAATCCTACCACCAAGTTGATGTAGTGAAATGATCTATAGTTGATGACTCCAAAAATCTTATGAATCATATGTTCCAAATTTGTAATCCTTTTCGCTTCCAACCTGCAAATCAACACATAAAAGATAGGTTTGGGGATTTTATTAGGGGAGGGCTTGCCTTGGTCAAGCCCTAGGTTAAGGAATTAAGCATAATTGATAAATTTAAATGTAAATGAAAAGAGGTAAATTTAAATATTCACCTTTCTTCTAAAACCCCTCATCAATAAGGATTTGTCATGATGTATGCTGTAGATCTTGAATTCGGTATGAAAGATGTAGTATATCTCCACAATTGCAATGGATCTACCTTAACCACATCATGGAGCTATGGATGTAAATTTTCATAAATGAAGAAGATAATTAATGTCTCAATATATATCTCCTCCCTTGATGGAAAAAAATATGCTAGATCTTGAAGAGGAAATGCCCACAATAGATCCTTGAATGCATGAAGAAAACTTGCTTGCTTGAATGCTTAAATGCCTTTCCTTGAGTTCTTGAATACATGTGAATGATTGATGAGATGAGATATGAAAATGAAGCCTCTAAGCCTCCTTTTATACTAGTTTATTGGTGGGAAAATAGTTAAAGACCAACTTAAGACTGACTATTAAATGGAGAGTTAAATACAAGTTGATTGTGAAATGGAGAGTTAATTGCAAACTAACTATTAAGCAGAGAGTTAACTTTAGGTCAACTATTAAGAAAAGAGTTAACTTCAAATTCATAGGAGAAGGAAATAAATCAATTGGTAAACTTGAGGTCTTTTGGGCCCCAAAACTTACACTCATCAAGGACCAGGTCAATTTGGGTTGACCTTGACCCAAAAAATGGATGAAAAAGGCATCAAAGAGGACAAGGTCAACTTGGGTTAACCTAGTCATGGACTAGGTTAACCTCAGTTGAGTTAGTCCTAGAGACTAGAGACAAAAGGCCCTAAGAAGGCCTATAAGGATGCACAAATGAAACTAGAAGATAACTGCTTGGCATGGTCAAAAGGGTTAAAAACAGCATCTAGAAGACCATGTCAAAAGGAGAGATCATGAAGAAGAATAAAATGGAAGAGGAGAAGAGAAAAAGAGATATTAAGCATAATTCCATCCATGGTCCAAGAGAGAAAAAATGGAAAAGGGTGCTAAAAGGTCTTAAAATGAAAATGCATCCATTTTAAGATAGCACAAGTATAATCCCTGATTCTAAAATTGTAAGTAAAGTCCCATAGACTCTTCTACATGTTTATGCTATTAAAGTTTTTGCAATTCAAAAAGTAAGAGCTATATGATCTAACACTTGATAGTCTAGTTGGTTGGTTGACTACATTTGAGTTGAGAAATTATGAAAACAATATGGTTACAATGGGAAATGCATTTATGTCTTCACTACCAATCAACAATTCAAAGAAAGAGAAGAAAAGTAAAGAAGGAAGGGAGTCTAAATATGAGGATGATCTAGATGAACTTAAAGCATTTCTTACAAGAAGGTTCTCAAGAGGTAAAGATAAATACAAAGGTAAACTTCCCTATATTTGTTTCAAATTTAATGAGGTTGGACACTTTGCTACTAAATATCCTAACAAAATTAAGTTTGATAGAAATGAAAAGAAATATTGAACAATTATAGGAAGAATAGGGACTACAAAGACAAAGAAAAGAAGTCATGCGACATCCTTGAGGAAGCACACACTGAGTCCAATTCTAATGATGAAAAAGAAGTAGTTGAAATGGTTTATGTTGTAATAAAGGAAAATCCAAATGGTAAAAGGTATGAAAGTGAAACTTCCTTTATTTCACATGTTAGTAAGAATGACTCATGGATTATAGATAGTGGATGTTCACATCACATAACTAGTGAACAAAGTAAGTTTGATAACTTTAAAGAAATTAATGATGGTGAAATAGTTAGGCTAGATAATGATGTTCCACACTCAATAAAATGTAAAGAATAACTAATGTTGAATGATAAGATCAGATGTAATGATGCATATTGGGTTCAAATAATTAAAAATAATCTTTTGAGTGTTGCATAGTTGAAAAGTTAAAGTCACAAGCTAGAATTTGAGAAAAAAAAGGTCAAGATCTTTGATGATGAAGGAAATATGATTGGAATAGGAATACAAAGAAAAGGTAATTTATTCTATCTTGATCTTATTTTTGAGACATATTTATTTTCTAGAGTTGTGGATGTGTGGTTATTATATAAAATGTTGTGTCATGTAAATTTTGAGAACATGGAGAAAATTGGTAGAAAGAAAAGAGTAAGTGGCTTACCGGATCTGCAAAAACTTGAGAATGCTATGTGTAAAGAATTTCAACTCAGAAAAATGACAAATTCTAGCTTTCCCATCAAGATACATAGTCAAAATGATATCCTAGAATTGGTGTTGATAGTTACTATGGTGATAAATATTTATATTGTGTGTTGATAATTATTCAAGACTGATGACTATAATGTTCATGAAGGTGAAATCACATGATTTTGATTTGTTCAAGTGGTATAACGCTAGTGTCGAGAATGAAATTGGTAAATCTTTGACATGTTTAAGATCTGATAGAGGTGGTGAGTTTATGTCTATTGAAGTCACTAAATTTTGTGTTGAGAATGGTATTAAAAGACAATTATTTTCATTGAGGGCACTGCATCATAATGGTATTTCTAAAAGAAGAATTATGTCAATTATGGATTGTTCAAGGGCTTTCATAATTGAGAAGGTTTATCAAATATTTTGAAGAGAAGTAATTAGTACTCTATATACACTCTCAAGCAAGTTTAATTGAAGAAAGGAACAAATAAGACTTGCTATGAATGTTGGTATCATCATATACCAGATTTAAGTTATTTCAAAATCTTTGGAAGTAGATTCTATATTCACAAAGATGCTAGGAATTCTAAACTCAATGTTAATGGAGATGAAGGTATATTCCATGGCTCTTCATCCTAAAGTAAAGCTTATAAATGTTTGAACAAAGCTACCAATAAGATGATTGAAAGTGAAAATGTAAGATTTGATGAGCTTTTAGAAAGGAACAATATGGAAAGAAAGAAAGACCCTAAAGATTACACCTAGCTTGTATATTCCTATAAAGAGGCACCTAATACTCTATTAGAGTTATAGTATAGGGCTACTGACAACTATACAATAGTAACTATGTCATAGACAACTATACCTGAGGATGAGACAATTCAACCAGAGCAACAAAATGAACCTCTACCAATGAAGGAATTGTTGAAAGTCCAAGAACCGAACCTATTTTGGCCAAATATGTGAGGAATAATAATTCACCTAAATAGATAATTGAAGATAGAAGTGTTGGAGTACAAACAAGAAGTAAGTTAAGAGAAGTTACATACTTGATATTTGATTTTGAACCAAGAACAATAAAATTTGTAGTGAATGATGAATGTTGGGTTAGTTCTATGAAAAAGGAGATTGATAATATTGAGAAAAATAATACTTGGACACTAGTATTGAGACTTGCTAACAAAAACCTGATTCAAACCAAATGGATTTTCATAAAAAAGTTAAATGCGAATGGAGAAGTGGTAAGGAACAAGGCAAGATTTGTTCCAAAGGTTATGCACAAGATGAATGAATTGATTATGGTGATACTTTTGCACCTATGGCAAGATTGGATGGAATAAGAACATTGTTCACTTATGCTACATACAAGAAGTTCAAAGTGTATTGAATGGAAGTTTGAATGGGAAATTTGAAGAGGAAGAATATATTGAAAAACCTAAAGGATTAATTGAACTTGAAAAGAAAAACATGGTTTGCAAGTTGAGAAAATATTTGTATGGATTGAAAAAAGCCCCTAGAACATGGTACAAAAGATTACACTCTTACCTAATTAAGATTGGATGTGATAGAACTAGTGAAAATAGTAATCTATATTTGAAAAATGAATATAAAGATATGGTTTTGATTGCTGAAATATTTGTTGATGACATAATATTTGGTGGAAATGATACATGTTGATGTTGGAAATATAAGAGGAGTAACTGAAAGGGGAGGGGTGAATTAGTTAGCACTAAAATAAATCCCATATCCCTTAAACATCAACATAGAACATAAACACTACTAAAAATACAAATGCTTGACAAACACACAGGCACTCGGTTAATACTGAAAAATGTTGCAACTTAGTAAACACTAAAATAACAATTGTAACTTGGCAAATGCTTAACATGCAAATGTTAAGATGTTATCTATGATCAATATTAATTAACTTAGTTGCATACACATGAACGAAATGAACACAAGTGACACCAAGATTTAACATGGAAACCCAATTTGGAAAAAAACACCAATTGCAACTAGTTATTGATTTTCACTCTTTTGAAGTGAGCCCTATTAGGAGCCAACCCTATTAAAGGTTACAAAACACAGTATTAGGTGTGACCTTGTTAGAGGATTTAATCACCCTGTTAGGAATGACCTTGTTAGAGGTATTTAGACACTTCAATTTAGAAATGCCACCATGTTAGAGGATTTACAAATAGCTGTTAAGCCAACTCTGTTAAGAGATTTAGATCACTGCTACAATGGTTAGAGAGTAACACTGAGATGACCTGATTTATGATGCAATTGAATTGTTGATTATAGATCTTAATTCTGGCTTGAATACTTGATCCTTCATGATCAAATGTATCTTTGTAGCTCCTCAAGGATGTCCTTCTTATCCTTCTAATTCACTTCCTTTTAGCATCTTATATTCTTCCATACACTTGCACACATTCAATCCTCAACTTGACCTTATATTTATATCATACATATTGTCAAGTTAGCTTGAATACAACTCAGAATAATTAATATTCATCTCCTTAGCTAGCTAGAACCAACAAATAATTCCATCAAACTCAATATGCCAAAATAAGAAAATTCTTCTTTAGCCGACTGTACTTAGTAGAAACTAACTCAGAAATGATTTTCCTAAGTTAACTAAAGGAACTTGGTTAACATTGCATCTTCACAAAGTTCCTTTGGTAAATGAGTGAGCTCGATTAACATTGGTTTCATCCAAAATTTCCTTTGTTACTTGAGTGAGCTTGGTTAACACTTAACTTTTGCAAACTTCTCTTCAACAACTAAGAGAACTTGGTAGACACTGCCTTATAAACTTTGCAAACACTAGAACGCTCAGCAGACACAGGAAATTGTCTTTATTACCTGAGTGAGCTTGGCATACACTATCTATTAAAGATATGAAATTTTGTGTAACATCCAAGAAAATACACAATTAACCAATTATTTTCAATAGTTGAGTAAGATAATTGTTGAACAAATGAGTAATGAATTCAAAATGTCAATGTTTGATAAGATAAAAAAATTCATTGGATTACAAGTCTATCAAAAAAAGAAAGTTATATATGTGACCCAGTCCAAGTATGTGAAAGAAATCTTGAAGACATTTGGGATGGATGAGTCTAAGCCAGTCAGTACACCTATGTTGACTAGAGTGAAATTATCAAAGGAAGACACTATTGGTGAGGTAAATGAGACTCAATATAGATCTATGGTTGGATAGATTTTGATTAGGTTGGTAATGTTGATGATAGAAAAAGCACAAGTGGTGGAGATTTCTTTCTAGGATAAGACTAATAATATGGATAAGTAAGAAAAAAATTTGTATTTCACAATCTACTACTGAAGATGAATATTTGGTTGCTATAATCAATAGTTCAAATATTGTATGGATTAAACAAATGTTGGAAGGAATTCAAGAAAACATAACTGAGATTTTTACTATTTTTTGTGATAATAATAGTGCTATAAATATTTCAAAATTTTTGGTGATGCATGAAAAAACAAAATAAATATCAATAAAATATTATTACCGGAGGGAACAAGTACAAGAGAAACAAGTGAAGCTTGAATATGTGAAGTCTAAGGAACAAACTACTGTCATATTTACCAAGCTATTATCTAAGGATTGTTTTAATTATCTACAAGGTAAACTGGGGTCTTTCCCCTATCCAAAATTTACTAGGTGAAAATGAATGTTGCATCAATTCATGGATGAAATGTCATATCTTTATGGAGTTGATGCATTTGAGTTCACTCTTTGGGAGCATTTCTAAAGTTGTGAAAATGAGTGTAATGAAATTGATTTACTCAGTACATGCAAGGTACAAGAATAACTGCAAGGTTTAATAAGTTTCATATTGAGATTTATAATGACCTTTGACATTGCTGTCCAAGGGGGAGAATATACTAAAAAGAGGGAGAGATAGACTAAAGGAGATGATGTTGTTATAGAGGTGAAGATGGAAATAATATCTAGTTAAAATTGATTGAAATGAGAGATCATATTCTAAGGGGGAGAAATGTTGAAGATGTTTTCTGCTATAGATACATATTGAGTGTATTTGATGAACTTGAATAAAGATATGAACATAAAAGTTGTATTGTTGACAATGCATACATTTGATTATAATATGTAACATTTTGTAATGTAAAATAATATGTTATGTGTTTCCATCTGTTGGTCTCAAATTGGTTTTGACAATTGAGTGTCAACACACTTAACCAATTTCCAAGATGATGTCAAGTATAATACAAATGTTGAGCTAAAATATGTGCCGAACTAGAGATTCAATAGGTGCTGAGTGAACTTCAAGTGTCGAGCAAGATTCAAGTGCCGAGCGATAAGTGATGTCAAGTCACTATGGGTGTCGAGAAAAGTATAGATACTAAGCTAAATAGAATTACTATAGGAGCCAAGTGAGACATAATTCCTATATGTGCCGAGCATCAACAATTAGTAAGTGCTGAGTAACATAGAATTAGCATATGATTTTGTGCCTTCAAAAACTCAAATGTAAAACATTTTTGAGCAGACTTAGGATGAATCTTGAAGGATCTTGAAGATAAGATCAAATCTTTTACATTCCCTATGTAATCAACATGTAGCCAATAAGAAAAATGGAGAAAGCATGCAACCAATAGGAAAAGTAAAAGAATTGAGTGGGAAACGAAGAATGAGTACCGATCATAGATTCATACCTAACCCTAAGTCTTTGAAGCCTTTAAAAGGAGGACAAAACCCCATTATTCGCATGTGTGTAAGTATTGTATGGGAGAATGCTAGTGAAGTTCAAAGGGGTATAAAGACTTAGAGGGAAGAATAGCATTGTATAATTCAATTGATCAGAAATTTGAGAAGAGACATATCAGATCAAGTAAGGATCAGAACCGACAGAGAAAAACGAGGATTTGGAAGCAATAATTAAAGATTGAAAGTCATCAGATCAAGACATTCTAATGCTCTCTAGCCATTGTATTAGGAATGAAAATCCTATGATGATAGGTTGGTTTAATAGCCATGTTGTAAGTCTTTCAACAAGGTGCTAAATCCTTTAATACGGTAACATTCCAAGTGAGTGTTTGTAAATCCTTTAACCAGGTCACTTTTAATAGGGTATAAAGTCTTTAACAAGACATGCCTTTCAGAGGGCAGACCATTGGAAGTGGTCAAACTTTGTAACCTTAAATAATTACATATTGTTGTAGTGATAATTTGTGGGTGTCATCCCCACCCTAGTTTTACCTTCTCATTTTGGACGGTTTCTAGGTGACCAAAATCTTGTGTTATCTATTTTCATGCATGCCTTTATTTTTCATGTTAAGTAGATATGTTAAATGCATGTGAATGATCTTAGCTAAAGTTTTAAAAGCTTTAAAGTTATTTACTTCTGATTCACGCCCCCCCCCCCACCCCCCTCAGAAGTAAACCTTCACAATTGTAAATTCCAAAAATTGGTATTAGAGCCTAGTTCTCACAAGTAGCCTTATAACTTAAAGAAAAGATCTAGAAATGAAAGTCTACAAACTTGGAAAGATCATAGAGAATTAGGTGATTGACGTACAACTTGTTGTATGCACTTTGGAAGAAGCCATAGAAGAACTAAG
This sequence comes from Cupressus sempervirens, assembly GCA_028749045.1. Lineage (NCBI taxonomy): Eukaryota > Viridiplantae > Streptophyta > Pinopsida > Cupressales > Cupressaceae > Cupressus > Cupressus sempervirens. Next base: position 138,581,960 of record CM053785.1, on the reverse strand, counting down.
AAAATCTTTAAAGAGAAGAAAAGAGATTGCCATAGTTGAGAATGACACACAATACAAGGAGATTGATACCAGAAAATTGTTTGCAAATGGAGATTCCAAAGAGTTTGATGCAGCAATAGCAGACCTAATGGAGAAGAATAGAGCTCAAGCAGAAGAAATTAGAACACTCAAAATTGAACAAGAATCTCAAGCCATGATGCTTTGTGAAGTAACTAAACAGAAGAAAAGAGCCATTGAAGATAAGGCTCTACTAGAAGAAGACAAGAGAAACCTTGCCAATAGATTGGAAAAAAAGTCAATTGAGCTTGATAAAATTTCCAACATGCAGCTAGACACCCTAAGCTAGATGATGAGTGCACATCATGAATTGAATGTTAAGGATTTTGAGATCTCCACACTGAAGATGCAAAATGAACAACTGCTAAATGACCTAAAAAGAGAGAAGAAAATTTTAGAGATGTTCAACAAACCTAATGAGGCCATCAAATACTTTGAATAGCTACTAAAATCACCAAGAGCCAACAATGATACTTTAGGACTAGGATACACTAGCATTGAAAATGGGGAATCATCCAAGACTGTAGAAGAAAGAAGTGACAAAGGTAAGAACACTAAACCTACTTGTCATTTTTGTGGTAAAAAAAGACATACCTCTAATGTATGTAGGAGAAAGAATGTCCATTAGCATGACAAACCTAAGAATATGGGTCACTGTCACAAGTGTAACAAGAAAGGACATCAAGCACATGACCATAGGACTAGGACTATTAGAACACCAAGATTTGAAGGTCACTACTACAATTGTAAGAAGTATGGAAATAAAGCTTTTGACTGTAGATCAAAGCCTATGTAGACACCTAATCAACCATCAAAGGGAAATAATCATGGACATCACTACAATTGGGACTACAACACTAGGTATAGCTGCCATTATTGTCAAGAATATGGACATATCCCTAAAAATTGCATAAGAACACATTTCAATGGAAACTACATCAGATGGCTTAGCTAGACTACATGCGTTAGTTGTTTAAAGACTAGACATATTAGTAGGAATTGCCCAACAAGGTCAAAGGCACCCAACTCAGAGATTAACAAAGGAAAAGAGAAGGTAGATGTTGAACACATCAGTAGAGAAATGAATAAGACATGGAAGAAGAAAGATGGGAGCAACACATCAAATGAAGGGATCACCTCACCTAAAAGGCCAAGTGGTCACACTTTATCCAACTAAGCACAAGAAGGCATGTGGAACTAATATACAAAGCTTTATCATACATTAGTTCCTAGATAAGTAAGTGATGAAAAGAAGAGATTAGCATGAATAAAGATGCAAAATTAATATTTCAAGATTTCACTAGTGCTACCAAGTTAGAAAAGTTTCCTTCAGATGCCGAGTAGAATCCTAGTACAAGCTGAGTTGGTAGTAGAAGCTAAGCCAAAATACTTTAGTGAATGCCAAGTGGTGGAAAAACAATGGAAGCTGAGTACTACAAAAATGCTTAAGAAGCCAAGTGGAGAGCTATAAATGCACTAAGCATTAAATGCTATGAAAATAGGGTATATGATCATATTTTGAAACATTTTTCTTCATCACAAATGAAGAGAAAAGACAAAGAAGAGTGCAAAATAATTTCAAGGTAGAGAATCTAGCATTTGAGCCAATTTCAATAGTGATTCAACACAATCTCCTTGATTCAAGGTATTTATATTAGTGTCAAGCTATGTAGTATCACATTTTCTTCATGTTTAAATCCTAGATCACACAAGTGGCCTGTAGTTCTAGGAAACCATAGGAGAAAGAGCCATTTGAGGTGCAACTTGTGTCAAATGAAGTAAAACAACCTGATTTTAGGCCAATCCCTGAAGTGGCATACAAAAATGACCAAGTTGGAGCCCTATTTGTTAGACCTCCTAAAGTAGTTATGGTCCAAGATGTTAGGAGATGTTACAACTACAAGATAGGAGCCACAAGAGATATGGAGATGAGGGAAGCCTATGAAAAATTGTGTGAAAATGAAGTCTTGAAAGAGGAGTACCAAATCTTTAAGAAGAAGGGTTTGACTCGTGTCCTAGAATTCCCCACTATCTTTAAAATTGAATGGATTGAGATAGTGTTAAGCAGGATTCATGATGCAAGTTTATGGCTAGAGGATGGTCCAGTGAAAATAACAAAAATGATTGTACATAGAGTAACAGGGTATCCAACCCTAGATCAACTAAAGACCCTTAGAAGTGACTCTAAGGAAGCAATTGAGAAAAACATAGGTGCCAAATGGAACAAGAGAAGAATGACTATAAATACTATCCAAGACCCTCTTGTTGACTTTCCTGTTAGGGTTATTTATCATAAATTTTATCAATCTAGTAGACTTAATGGTGTACCATGCATTGCAATGGATGTTGGCTTCAAACTAGTGAAAAGGATCATACTTATGATCTTGTAGAATTGAAATTGCAACAAATCAATGAGAACTTAGCAACAATAAGGAGAACTAAGGGAGCACAATGCAAATGTGGTGCACTTTTGATTTGCATATTTTTCTATGTATAGAATGTATTTCCATCCTTTGGAAAAGTAAGCTAGAACACCAAAAGGTCTATAGTAGCTCAAGTAAATGAATATATTGAACAAATGGGAGCTAATTTTGAAACTCTTATAACAAGTTATTTTGAAGACTTCAAGAAATCCATGAAACAAAGGCTAAGAAGACATATTTCACTAGTAGAACAACATGTTAATGATGTATGTTTTCTTGTAGATATTGATTATACTTACATACAAGTAGCCATACCAAGGGTTAGATGGCTAAGACATCATAGATATTAGATAAATATAGATGAGGCAACTGCAGCTATAATTGCACTATTAATAGAGGAAGTGGACAAGAATGTACCACATTTTGGTACTTATGATGTGGTAAGGTCAAAGGAAGACATTGAGTTAAAAATTGCCTCCACATTGAAGAAAAATGACAAACTTGTAAAGAAGTTAAAGGCTAAATTTGGTGAGGGTACTATTGAAGAAGAAGAAGGTGAAGAAGTAGATGAGGATGAAGAAGAACAAGGTCAAGAACCATTAGCACTGACCCAAGGCATGGGTGAGGATGCAGAGGAAGAAGAAGATGCTGAGTAGGAAGCATCCAAGGCTGAACTCAAGAAGAGGAAGGCACAAAAATAGCCTGCTGCATAGCCCAAAGGGAAAAAGAAAGTAGCCAAGCTGAGCCCAGCCAAGCCTACTACAAGGGCAGATATAAGGGAAAAAATGAAAGTGGCTAAGGAATAGGAAAAGAAAAAAGCCATAGAGTAAGGAGGGCTAGTAGAAAAGAAGAGAAGAAAGTATGTTGCACACCTAGAGTCAAATGAAGAGAAGACAAAATTTGACAATGAGCAATTTAGAGTGGCAAGTCACACCACCAAGTCTGATCTTGAAAATGTTTGTGATAACATTAGGGATAATGCAGATTTAACTGGTTTAAAGACTATTTATTTTAATAAATTATAAAGAGAAGAGAAAAACATAGTGGAAGAATCTATCTACACTATGATGGCCAAGTTCAAGACTACTCCACTTGAACTGGATAATTCAATGCCTAAGGAGCTAAGTTCAATAGTTGAAAATAAATGGCATTATTGCCTAAAAATGGAGAAGGAAATAAGGGAGTCAACCTTGGCTCATGTAATGTCAGACCTTACAAAAGTTTAAATAAACAAGGCTAATAAGAAACATGGGAGAAAATTTGCACCCAAATACAAAGCCTTTAGTATTTTGCAAAATAAAATAGAAGATGTTGTAAAGAAATCCACACAAATGTGGAAACTAATTTTTGGATTGACTACTATCAAGGAAGGGAAAAAAGATCACTTTGAAGGAAGAAATGATGAAGAGGAAGGAGAGGAAAATGAGGAGGAAGAAGGAGAGAAAGAGAAAGAAGAGGTGACAATGGAGGAGAAGACACATAAAGGTGATGAGGCAATAGCTAAGGAACAACAACAAGAATAGAGTGTACAAGACACACAATTGCCACCACCAAGTCCTCCACATACAATACCTACATCTTCAAAGAAAGTAATTCTAAAGGATGTTACTGACACTTCAGGTTAGAACATTGATCCATTGACTATAGAGGATCTCAAAAAGATCCTTCACCAAACAAAATTGCAATCAAATTATGCACAAATTTGATTTTGGTAAGTGTAGAAGAGTTATAAAAAGTTGTAGCTGAAATTACCAAAGAGAAGGTGAACACACAAGAACTACCTTCACAACCTCCTATAGCTACAAGTGATCAACCAAAAGAGCAAGCAACACAAGACACAACTGCTAAGGTTAATACTTCAGTTATAGTAACTACTGAGGAACAAGATAAGGAGTAGACAGGATAGAAGGATCCTACAACATAAAGCCAAGGTGCACCTCCTTAAATCATTGTAATTGATCAAAGTAGAAGATAAGAAGACAAGGAAGAGGAGAAACCCCCGAAGAAAAAAGAGTAAGAGGCAATACAGACACTGGTAAACTTTCCTACCTTAGGGACTCCTACCAAGTAGCTGAGCACTAATGTAGTACCACTGCAAATATCAATACTAGGCTCAAGCTCCACCAAGGTAGCAAGGGTACTTCTCTATGGAGACCCTGCACTTGATGAAGAAATAGTCATCCCAAGTTATTACTACAAGAAAATGCACCTAGCACAGATCAATGAAGTGCAAGAGGCACTGGAAAGGAAAAAGAAGAAGGAGATACTTAGAAATGAGTATAGGCAAAAGCAAGCATTAATATAAATCAAAGGCATATTCATTGATGTATTCATCTTGCCAGTACCTGATGAAACAAAGCCCATCATGGAGTAACTGTCCAACATAGTGGACCAGGTAGATAATGAAGACCTTGATATTAATGTTAAATTATTAGAATGGTCTGAAAAGAAGTTTCAAATGAAGGTTAATGAGAAGATATCTAGTGAGATAGCACTATCATAGGTTGAACTAGCTAAAAAGGTTGAGAAAGTTAAAACAGTACTTGAGAACATATTCTCATTGTACTCTAAATTGTGTGACTCTTCATATTTCACATAAGAGACTAGCAAGAGAATACTGAGCTTGGAGAGGAACCTTAAGATATCTAGCACATAGCTACCTAAGGATCTAGTTGAAAGTGAGAAGCATTTTGCAAAAATGCTTCACACTCAGAAGGAGTTAGCTATATTAATAGTAGAAGAGGCTAATGTTAAGGCCAAATTCATACAAATATACTATCACCCCACATCTAGAAGTACTACATAAAGAAATGGCCTATGCAAAAAATGTTTTAAAGAAAGATCCTAATCTTTCTACCTTAGAAGGCCTAGCACATCTTGCAATAGAGATAACTATCTAGCTTAAAGCACTAGAAATTGTCTTAGATAATTGGGATGCTTCTCTAAAAATAATAATGGAGGTAAATAAATTTTTTTGGGCTAAATATTCCATTCATTCTTAGGACCCTTTGACATAAGTGTCAAAAAGGGGGAGATATAATAGAGAAGGAGATAATAAGAATGGGGGAGATAATAAAATTTTGAGTTTTAAGGAGAGATAAGGAAATAAAGCCAAAAGGATAACAAAAATTACAAGGAGATGTGTGAAAGAGGGAGTAGAAACAAAGGGGGAGTAGAAACAGAGTAGACCCAGACCAAACCTAGAGTAGACAAGGAAAAGAGTATCAAAAACATCAACATGAGATAAATTCAGCTTAAAGGAATTTTGGTTACAAAAATGGCACATCAGCTTAGAGGGAGTTACAAGTTTTTGAGGTATATAATCATCTACAAAATTTTGAACAAGTTCTTGAAGTTTTGTACATTTTCTAAATAGAATGTGTAGTATGCTCATAGAGATCAGATTCATAATGATTAGTTAAGTGTTTTTGCCACTCATATCAAAGGGGGAGATTGTTGGTCTCAGATTGGTTTTGACAATTGAGTGTCAACACACTTAACCAATTTCCAAGATGATGCTGAGTATAATACAAATGTCAAGATATAGTATCTGCCAAGCCAAAGATTCAATAGGTGCCAAATGAACTTCAAGTACCGAGCAAGATTCAAGTGCCAAGTGATAAGTGATGCTGAGTTAGTATAGGTGCCGAGAAAAGTATAGATGTTGAGTTAAATATAATTACTATAGGAGTTGAGTGAAACAAAATTCCTATGTGTTGAGCATAAATAATTAGTAAGTGCCAAGTAACACAGAATCAACATATAAGTTTGTGCCTTCACAAACTTAGATGTAAACCATTTTTGAGCTAACTTAGGATGAAGCTCGAAGGATCTTGAAGATAAGATCAAATCTTTTACAGTCCCTATGTAATCAGCATGAAACCAATAAGAAAAATGGAAAAAGCATGAAACCAATAGGAAAAATGAAAAAATTGAGTGGGAAAAGAAGAATGAATACTGATCATAGATTCATACCTAACCCTAAGTCTTTGAAGCCTTTAAAAGGAGGAAAAAACCCCATTATTCATGTGTCTGTAAGTATTGTATGGGAGAATGCTATCAAAGTTTAGAGGGGTATAAAAACTTAGAGGGAAGAGCAACATTGTAGAATTTAGTTGATCAGAACTTCAAGGAGAGACATATCAGATCAAGTAAGGATCATAACTGATAGAGCAAAATGAGGATCTGGAATTAGCAATTGAAGATTGAAATTAATCAAGTCAAGACATTCTAATACTCTCTAGCCATTGTATTAGGAATGAAAATCCTATGATGATAGGTTGGTTTAATAGCCATGTTGTAAGCCTTTCAACAAGGTGCTAAATCCTTTAACAGGGTAACATTCCAAGTGAGTGTTTGTAAATCTTTTAACCAGGTCACTTTTAACAGGGTGTAAAGTCTTTAACAAGATAGGCCTTTCACAGGGTAGACCATTGGAAGTGGTCAAACTTTGTCACCTTAAATAGTTACATATTGTTGCAGTGATAATTTGTGGGTGTCATCCCCACCCTAGTTTTACCTTCTCATTTTGGAGGGTTTCTGGGTGACCAAAATCTTGTGTTATCTATTTTCATGCATGTCTTTATTTTTCATGTTAAGTAGATATGTTAAATGCATTCATCATCTAGCTTAGGGTGTCTAGCTGCATGTTGGAAAGACACATTTTGGCTAGCATGGGATTTGAGTACCAACTTTTCATGTGAATTAGCACTATTGCCTGGGTAAGGACATGTGCTACTTTAAATTTGTGATTTGAAAATGAAAAATTTTCAAACTTGATTTATGTGATTTTAAAATGAAATTGTTTGAAACCTAATTTATGTGATTTGAATATTAAATTGCCTAGCTTAAAACCTGATTTTATTTGAAAATGAAATTACTTGAAACTGGTAAAAATTTGTGCAAAAACACCATCAATTATGCCCTAGGAACAATATAACTCTTTTTTCATTTGAGAAACACAAGTTGTAGCCCCAATCTTTTAGGATGAATTCCAATCAAACCTAACTTGCATCACAAATACGACTTCCTTCCCCAATTGTACAACATGCCATTCCCATAAATTTCATATATTGATTTAGTATATTCACTCACCCTAATTATGGTTTTTTTAGTTCTAGTTTGTGGGGTATTTATTTATTTGCTAGGTGGGATTTGATTAGAAATAGCTAGGATTTTTCCATGATGGTGGGTAAGAATATAAATTGTCATGAATGACGAGGCACTAAAAAGTGTAGTTCCTTATTGTACATGGATTTGATGAGGTGTTCTCATGGTAGGATATTTTCTCTCTCCTCTTTACATATAATACATAATCAAAATAATCCTTTATCAATCTTAGCTACAACCCCACAAACTTCTTTCTATTCCCCTGTGATCTAATTTTTGTATTCACTTACTTTTTATCATTACTAGCAACACACACACTCACTTACTTTCATCGATATTCATCTTTGATCTATTTTATTGCCTCTCCTAACACCCATATAAGAATTCAACACAACATCTTCCCACAACTTGTTATCCCCAACTAATAATGTAATTGGCAATGATATGAATTAATATATGTGAAAGAGTCACATTGCTGCAACAACATATAGGGTTTTAGGCTAAACCCTAAACTATTTTGGCTTGTAGTGATCGTAGCCAACTCGCTAGTGAATAAGGAATATAAATTAGTCCTAGAGTTGTTGGGGTGTTTGTGATATTGTGTATGTAAAAATTTGTTAAGGTATGTAAAGAATTGTCAACTAGGAGTCAAATTGGGTCAATATATGAAATGGACCTAAAATGTGTGAAATGATGTAGAAGTGTGTTAGATAGTCTTAGATATGAAAATAAAGTCAAACTAGACTCATTTGGATGAAATATGAGGTATAGTATGATTAAAAATGTCAAAACTGCAAAAGTTGTCAATAACAACATTGTAATTGTACAATGTTGCCATAACAAAAATTGACGAGATTGAGCAAAAAAGGTAAGAAGTAGTTGTGAGTTAGTTGGGACAGTTGAGGCACAAGATATGAATCTACTTAAGACCATCTAAGTTCTGAGATTAATGTTGGCAACTTGTAAATATCATTTTTTATAATCAAGCAATTAGTTTTTCTGCATTAATCTATTATAGTCACTTTGCAACTTGAGAATCCACATGATTTTTTGATTGTCTTGAGATATTTATTTTCATGGTTAGATAGAGTATTGAATCTACTTACTTCCTATTTATTTAATTGTTTAGATCTTTTTTTTAAAGGTATAATAAAAATATTTCCTTTGTGATTGGTTCACTGGTCAATATAGAGCTAGAAGACTTCAAACGAACCTAGAATGAATGACAATGGTGGAAACTATTTAGTCACTTGGAATATACTAGGGGAATATATATAATTTGTACATATGGAGTTTGGGGTCATAATTTTTAGGTTCTCTATTTTTAATACCAAGCCCTACACGAGACAAGGTGTACCTAGCTAGGAGACTTAGAAGTTTCAGAGCAAGAATAGAAGGCTTAATGGATTGACAAGATTAATCCAAGTTCATGAAAGTGTAGAGGAATATTTAGATAACCCGTATGCAAGAGGAGAGAGACACAATGAGACCATTTGTGGGGTGTTTGGAACCCTTGAGTTGAATACAACATAAACAAATTTTAAACTCTTAAATTTCAGCATATTTCTAGGAAGGGGTTGTACGAAAAGTTTGGGACCCTAAAAACTTTAAAATATTTGAGTCCTTTGAAAAGGGTCTTAGGAATGGTAGTTTATTTTGGGTCTTGTCTGGCATGTTTCTAAATTATTTCTCAAAAACTCAATCAAGAGGCCTAATTAGACCTAACAAGGCTATGATCCCTATTTCTAAGGGTTCCAAGAGATAAATTTAAGATTAATGAAGGATGGGGACAATTTTCCATAAAACTTAGTTGAATGTGTTGTTTGGAAGCCTTTCCATCCAAGTTAGTGATAAGCATGGACATGGGGTTTTGTGAGGTGGATTAGTGAGATGAATCCAAAGAAGGAGAGTGCATAGATTCAAGAAATACTTGGTAGAGAGGTCTTTAGGGAAATAGGAGTTGGGGTAAGAGTTCCTATAGTGTAGGGTTATAGAAAGAACCCTAGAAAGGTCATGATAAGGAACTTTTTAGGAGTTCTCAAGAGAGTAGGGATCAAGAAGAAAGATCTCACTATCATATATCAGTTGTTATGTTGTTATTAATGGCAAGTCTTAGTTGGCTAGACATCATGCTAATTCCTAGTAGAGTGCCATATCTTTAGATTGATGAAGAGGATTTGAAGAAAATATGTTGAAGATAGAGTTGATAAGTATGGTATGCAATGGGAGCTTGAATTAGTTGGACAACAATAATGCAATACTAGTTTGATTATTTCATAGTTATGTAATATTTTAATGTATTGAGATACAAAAGCTTAATCAAGTGACAAGATTAAAGAAGGAAGTAAATACTATATTAGTGACTACAATGTTAGCCAAACTATTGACAAAGGTAAGTTAAAAATTTAGTATTGGCAAAGTATTATATTACTTGAGTGAAATGTTATGCTCATTGCGTAAGAACAAGAAGAACAAAAGTGTAAAGATGGAATCTAAGGCTGATTTTTTATGGAAATATGAAATATTTGAGATATTCAAAGGCACAAGTCAAATTTTTTTATAAGATCAACAATTGAGAAAATTCAATGAAGATCTAATGATGAATATTGCAGAAGGATAATGATTTGCATGAAGTTATATGAAAGTTCTATTTTCTAAGCGACTAGATACATTACCTTTGGTAAGAATTTAAGATTGACAATTGTAATTAAGTGACAATAAATGGAAGAATTTGGAAGCACAAAGATGACTATTTAAGGAGATGTTCAAGAAATTTTTTGTTTTTAGTTGAATATTGATTTTTATTGTTAAGGTGATCAAAGGGATAAGATAATAGTGTGAAGCTATTGATAGGTGAATTGGGAAGAGAAGAGAGAAGATTGAATTGATGGAGTGAATTAGCTAGTGAAAGATCAGAAAGAGAAAGAGAAAAATTGAGGTTTGAACAAGAAAGGTAGTTTTATACCTAATTTTTTTTCCACTGTTACATTCTAATCATTGTAGAAAACAATCTTGTAGATTGAGTGGACCTAGAAAGTCTATGAATCCTATATGGTAACATCGATTAATGATGTTTGTAAGTCCTTTAGATCAGGTAATTCTTTAGATAGGATCAAGGAGTGATAAGGTCTAGATGATATTTTGACTAAAATCTTCTAACAAGGTCACATTACAATGTGTATGCAACCTATAACAAGGTTAGATCTTAGCCAAGCTCAATTTAGAAGAGTGAATTTTTTTAGGTTGTCGATCTCAAGTGTTTTTCCCCTTTGTAGGGTTTCCTCATTATAAATCTTTTGTAGGGTTTCCACATTATAAACCTTGGTGTCGAATTGTGTGAATGTTGTTATGTTGCAAGTTTACTTTCATGTTATTTTAATTTTACTGCAACTCGGTATCAACTAAGTTAATGCTTAGTAATAACTAAGTTTCATTACTGCCAGTCGATTAAAATAAAACAATGAATGAAAAGTTTGGAGTAAAGTGATTATAAGAAGTTGAATGAGTACAATGAGTGATTTCTTATAATAGTTATGAATGTTGTTTGGTACTAAAATTACTTGAAGGGACTATAGGATAACTGAACATAACTAATTCACCCCCCTCCCCCTCTCAATTATCTAAATCACATTTTGCAAAAGGCTAAGTGGAAAGATTGTGAAGCAAACTAAATAATGGAGGCTTTTAACTTTTGTTATAGTTCATGATAATGGTGGTGCACAACTACCTCATGGGTTCAGGTTCTATACCATTGATGAAGACCTCATAACACATTATCTCATGAGAAAGGTCTTAGATAGTAGTTTCATAGGAAGGGCCATTGCTGAAGTGGATCTCAACAAGAATGAGCCTTGGGACCTCCCTAGTATGTTCAATTCCCTCTTTTATTTTTCACTATGGGTATAATCCCACACACCCAATTGGTCTTGAATGATGATATGTGCATATTGAATTCTAAGTGTATGTACTGAGTACTATAAAATCATCTATTTCTTACCTTTATAGGTACACAATGTATTTTTAGTTGCTTTCTACTCATGACCCACCCATTTCATTTAATATGATCATCTAAAAATTGTGTTAATATAAAATTTCAATTTTTTCCTCTCGTTTGATCATCTCATAATTGTTAAATGATGATTATTGTAGAGGAGTAGTTCCAAATGGAAGTTATTAAAGATTGCCTTCCCTTTAGGGATTTTCACCAACATTGACTAATTTTTGTTTGATTATAGATTTTTTATCTATAACATATGTTAGAAAGTAAAGTCTACTAAGATACTGAGAGGGGTGGGGGGGGGGGGGGGGGGTGAATCATTTATCTGATCAATACAACTTTTGAGCAACCTTATGAAACCTCAAAGATGTGATCAATATAAACAACAACCATAAGAAGATACACATACACATTAACACCAGATATGTTAACTAGGGAAACCCTTGATCAAAGGGAAAACCTAGGCGAGGATGGTACCCATAAAATGATGTAATAATATAAATTTTCCTTATAAGAGGATGGATTATGTTAGGAGCCAATGAAATACGTTCAATACATATTAGTCCCTAATAGGAGACTTTCTATGAGAATATTCCAACCTTATTAGGAGTTGTACAAGGTAGAAGGACCCACTATCCAAATAGATTAAGGGGAAAGACCACCAAACACACTACTCAACTTGTTTGTGTATTATTCATTTTAAAATATTAGAAGTGTGACTAATCTTAGCAACTAAAACTCTTGCTCTATCCTCTTATTGTAAAAATACTATACCAAAACACTTTTTAGATCTCAATACCAAATCTCTAAATTTACATCATAAAGATCCCTTTGATAGTGTTGCTCCACTTTTCAACATATACAAGTTTTGCAAAGTGGAAACTAAACTGAAGTCACGATTTGTCAAGTCGGGCCAATAGGTCTTTCTTCTTTAGGTGTTGAGTTTCTCCATTGAGTTTTCATCTTTTCCCTTCTCCCATATCACATATAGTCTGGGTGGGTATTTTCTTCATTGTCATGAGTCTTAGGGGTAGTTTAGAGCCATGCTAGATGGAGATTCTCAATTTGTGCTACATCATTCATTTTTCCTGCAGCCCATTTAATTTGGAATCATAGAAAATAGCACCGGCAAAAAATCAAGTTTTGACTTCTCCTCGACGGGTTTCGCACCCCAAAGGTAAATTTTTGCAAGACTGGTAAATGCTATTGGTAAGCTTCATCGAAGTAAAGTGAATCATGCTAAGAAAATATCGTTCAAGTGTTGTCATGATTTCACAGCAAGAGTCATTTAAAAACTTGGAAATGATCGGGATAAACATTGGTGGAAAACCAGAAAAGAGCTTCTCCATAGTGGACTCTGAAGTCAGTTCTCAGTTTTCCAAAGAGATATATGTAAAGGAATTAAGGAAGCCAATGGGCTCCACCCCTAACTTCCGAAGTCAGCTTTCGGTTTTTTGAAAGTTTAAAATAAAGTGAATGGAGCAAAGGAAGTAAACAATTGGCTTTGGTGAGAAAACAAGTTTCCTCTTATTCATTGCGAGTTTTCACACCCAGAAGGTGAAACTCTGCAGCATTCTATAAATGCTATCCACAGGCTGAAAGAGGGAAAGAATAAACAGTGTCAGAAAATTCAGAAAGAACTTCTCTTCTGGCGGACTTCGCACCCCAAAGGAAAATCTTCGCAAAAGCCCAAATAGAGAAGTAAAGTAACTAAGCGGGCCCCATTTTCCTCACGCAACTTCTCTTAATGTTTCCTGAAGGTTAAAATAAAGTACTCAAGGCAGCAAGGTAAAAATGAAAGCTTAAAAGAAAAATTGGAAATCTGTTTCTCCGTTGCGGGTTTTCTACCCTCGAAGGCCATTTTTCGCATTTCAAAGAAAGTCATTTCTGCAAGCATGGTAAGTATGTGATTTGGTTGCAGATTATTTTGGGCGAGTAAATAAAAAAAAATTAGTGGATTGATTAGGTTTTTGCAAGCAAAATTGACCGAAGTGGATTTTTCCCAAAGAAGTACTCCATTCTTGTTCTTTCGAAAGATGAATGAAATGGGAAGTAAATAGGTAATTAATGAGAGTTACCGTTGAGCCAACAAAAATAGTGAAAAGACAAAGATGAATTTGTTGGAACTTTTGTATCCACCAATCCAACAAATTTACCCTTAATTTTGCTCGTGTGGCATGAGTTATGAAATTCAACGGGAAAATCTAGGTTTTTCTATAAAGAGGGAAGTAACAGATTTTCAAACTCTCATCTTACTATTATACTATTGTACTAAATAGTGCTTTCAAGTAATTTTCAAATTACACAGTTTGCTCCTTGTATCAATTGCAATTGTTCAAGCTATTGCTATTATACATTATAGAAAATGGCAACAAGATTTGCGGGTTTCGATAGTTTGGGTGGAATTAGGTCAAAGTGGTTGACTTTCACGGATACTTCACTCTGCTTCTATGATATGTAGGACTTTCAAAGGAGGTTAAGATCAGAGCCAATTCATCCCATAATAGAAAAACTTTGGGGAAGTGGATTAGTTGAAGCAGTTGGGTTCCCTATAGCAATACAAGCCCCTTGGTTGATTCTAGAATGTATCAATCGTTACAACTCGGACACAAGGCAGATTCTATTGCTTGATCAGACAGTGTTAATTTCAATCAATTGATAATCAATAGTGAATTTCTTGTGGATTCCAAAATGGGAGGAGTTCTCTGATTTGATAGTGAGTGGAGCCATGTCTAAGTACTCTTTGAAGAAGATGGTTTGGAGGAAGGAGATCATGCAATTTTGGTTTCAAAAACCAAGGGGAGCTAAGAATAAAGTCCCTAAAACTCTTTTTGGCACAGACCTCAAACCAGATATTGTTGAAATTTTGGTTCTATTGCATCGACTCAAAGGTGAGGTAGAAGCTTTTAATTTCATAGAACAATACTTTTTTCTGGTGCAAGTTATTTGCTCAGACACACAGTATATTGATTGGGCACATGAGGTCAGTGAACAGCTTTCTAGGGCTCTCAGTGCAGCTAAGTTTTATAATTCTTTTTATATGTCCTCATTCTTGATATACATGTTGGCTTCTCTTCAATTATGGTCGGGACTTCCTAGAATTGAGGATTTCCCTGACAATGTAAAAAGTTATGAGTTTTATCCATGCTTGCAATTACAGAATAGTTATGCAGAATACATTCGGGTAAATGATGCATTCACCATGAGGATTTGCAAGGAACTATAGGGATGCCCAGAGTGAAGATTCAATCTAGAGGCAATGGTGATCATCAGCCAATTTGGTAGTTACTTCATCTAGTTCTCATCATTTTCTTATTTGTGTCTTGCAGCATTCGACAGATTCCCACTGAAGCTGCCTAGGTATCCAAATGATATGATTGTGCTCGTGGAGATCGTGAGGCAAGCAGTACAAGTGAACATGTTGAGTGCCAGTCTAAAGAAGAAAGGGTATGAATTCCCTACAAAAGTTGGAGCATACAGTTGCGAAACCAGATCAGATGCAAAGAATATACTCAAAGCATTTGAGAGTAAATACAAATTGGAAGAGTATGAAGTAGTAAGGCCCCTGTTTGATCCTAATGGATATGCTAGGGATGTGCTCTAGATTGGGAGCGTGATCAAACATCTAAAAACCATGGAAGATTATTGGGCGGATTGTAAGGATGAATTGGAGAGCCAAGACCGCGCCTTTGCTAGATTTACAATTGATCAAATAAAGACATATGTAATAAATTTGGATGTAAAAGGGCTGGAGAATGACAGTTAGAATATGTACAGTAATACATATTTGACAAAATTGAGGAATACTCTCGTTAGCTCTGAACCATATGTTGACATAGAAGAAAATTTTGATGTCATGATGGCAAGAATTGTCAAAAGAACTGGGAAGTGGGTTGAATGGATAGCTAAGAAAGGCCAAAGCAAGAGAAAAGCTCCTCAAGCTTCTCCAACTATAGCTACTCCTACTTCATCTCAAAGTGTCACTCCCAGTGCTACTGCCACAGCTGCTCAAAGACTATCCCAATCTGTAGGAGGAGGTGATTAGCCCCTAGAGAAGCATGTTTCGATAGCACCAACCTATCAGGGTGTATCGCTACCAGTCATTGGAGCTCAAGTTGAAGCTTAGAAGGGAAAAAAAGAGTAGAAAGATGGATCCCCTGCTCCGGTCTCACCTCCACACGATGCTCCACCCCCACCTCCTCAAGCTTCTCCAACTCCATCTCCTCATGTCGCCCCTGTCTTATCCCCTCATTATAGCCCTACACCATCTGTAAGTGCTCCCCTTCTAAAGCCCACTGGTTCTCCTATTCAAATAGTAGAGGTCAGAGATGATAAAAGTAGCAGTAGCAAATCTACTGATTCTGATGAAGTTGCAAAGAAAGCCCAAAAAGAAGAGAAAGCTCCTAGTTCATCTCAGCTTCTTTCTCGAGATCCAAAGATCCCCTTTTCTGCAACTATAGGAACAACGACTCCAGTGAAGAAGAAGATGTTTAGCATTGAGTCACTTGGAACAACCTCCAAAGTGATTACTACAAAATCTTGGCTCAAGGATACTTTGGAAAAGAAGAGAAAAAGGAAAGATGAAGGTGTTCCTTCGAGAGATGTTGTATCCCAAGCGGTTCGCTCAGGATCTGCCATGGCAAAAGCTAAGAAGTAGAAGACTTTGTCAATTCTAGGACAAGATCCAAAAATAGGACATTTAACTCTGGAGGTAGCAAAACCAAACAAGGCAGGGCAAATTGAAGATATGATGCCAGAAGACTTCACTCTGCATTCAATTGATCTCAGGGAAGCCAGGCATGATACAAAAGTAGGCCTATGGAGATCAACTAACAAGGTGATAGAGGAACAACTGGAGGATCTCAAATTGTTAAAAATCAGAATGAAAGTAGAGATTGAGGAATTAAAAAGATTCATCAGGCAACTATTTGTTCAATTGGCAACCATTACTGGCATGCCTGCTACTGAGAACCCTACTGTAGAGGAAGTGCAAGCCTTCATCTCAAAACTCCAAAAGGATAGACATTATGGCCAGATCAAAAAAGAATGGATTGAGAAGCTCAATATAGATGGAGCTATTTTGATTGATCAAATTGGAAATGTTATCCTTCAGTTAGAAATTGAGAAGGATAATATCACTTCTAATCATAAAACTTTAGCTGCAGAAAAGGTAAGGTGTGAGGAATGTGTTTCTCTCCTAAATATGATCATTCAAATGAAGGCAAAAGAGGCGATCGAAGAAAATATTTTGAAAAAGGGGACTGAGCCTCTATTTGAATGGCTTCAGAACATGTAGTTCAAGCAAGAAATGATTCAAGAGGCAGAGGAAGGACTCAAAGAAACAAAGGAAAAGGTGAAGAAGATCCAAAACAGAGCATTTGAGATCATGCAAGGGTTACACACAGATC
Source organism: Cupressus sempervirens (assembly GCA_028749045.1). NCBI lineage: Eukaryota > Viridiplantae > Streptophyta > Pinopsida > Cupressales > Cupressaceae > Cupressus > Cupressus sempervirens. Next base: position 138,564,966 of record CM053785.1, on the reverse strand, counting down.
CACAAAGTAGTGGGCAAGGAAAGGCTCTCATTGGGATAGAGGTAATGAAGGATAACTTCTCTACATACTTGAATAATCTATCTGGGATGATTTCAAGTAGTCAAAACAGAGTGGTAGAATTGCAAACACTCGATGGATGTGTATATGTGGCTACTAGAGAGTTGACAAGTTAGCTGGGTGCAGTAAAGGAATTGGCTTGGGAGCATTCAAAGTGGCTCTTAAGATTCACCAATGTACATGTGCCTAGTCACGAGGAGATGATCCCAATTATAGTGCCTGCCAGAACATATAGGGAAAAAATTGAAAAGGGAAAGAAGTCTAAATGACTTATTCAATACTCCTTTTTTGTTTTCTGATGTAAATGTTATAAATTTTTGTAAATTTTGAAATTTGAAAAACTGGCATCTTTCCATTTGTCATCTAAGAAGATGAACCAATTGATATTCCTATTGTAACGGTCATCTCTCAAATCCTATATGTATGAAATTTAATGATTAATCAAAGGTCGACAAATTTTAGTGTGAAGTACTATCTATTGCAGAGACAATTGAATGGCACTTTGTTTCAATCATTTTTCATTCTAGTAGGTATTGTAATTAGTTAGTATTTCCTTTCCACATTATGGAGAACTAAGAAAGAACATAGTTTCATTTCCCCTACTTTCTGGAATTCAAATGGATGTGATAAGTATATTTATATTTCATTTGACAAAAGGATTTTGTTAGTTTTTTTTTTTTTTCTCGATTCATCAGTTGTAATTCAAATTTAGATTTCAATTTTTTTAGTCTTGCGTGGATGGACTTATGAATTCATAAGAAGTGTGGATACATAAATCTGTTTCAATCTTGAGAAGTTTTTCTTGCCTGAATTAAGTTCTAGATAGGCTTAATTTGGTTTGCCTCTCCTGCTCTCCGATCAAGAGCATACCCTGAATTAGATAAGTAGAAGCAAACACCATTCATTGAAGATTATTCATACAGGGAGCTGTACCTACCAATTCAAATAAAAGCCAGTAACCATAAAATGGCTTTTCAACTATTGTAAATAGATATTGTTCATGATTTGGTCATTAAGAGTCATAATTTCACGTAAGATAAAAAGAACAAATCTGTTTACCAACAGATAGCTTACTTGAATTTATCAATCTTCATGAATCTAATATAATTCACTTACAATTCATTATTACAAAAAAAGGAAAAATCCTTCCTTTATACTAAGCCCTCAAAATAATTCATTGAGTTGACCTAGAGGTTCTCCAACTTAATTACAATAGAATCTCATTAAGACAACACACTAGAATACATCTTTTTCCATAATTACAAAACATTGTCGACTCATAGTCTTCACAACCTCTCACATGCGTGATCTCAAACTTTACTCACTTGTTGATGTCATCATCAGACTATCTTCTATCTCTTTCTAACTCTTCTTATCCATATTCTATCCCTATAAGGAGATACAATCCAATTACCAAAAAACACTTCTTAGATACTATGTCTACACACTATCTTCTATAAATCACAAATAAATCTCACCAATCTTTGACTTATTACATATGTTCTTAGCCATGTCATTAGGAGATACTATAGAAGATGTCCTCAATTTTACTTGAATTCATCATTAATAATCCATCTATATGAAATCATTCTCTGTTTGCTACTCTGCAAACCTTCTCAATATGTTGACATCAATGAAAAACATAGTCACGAATACAATACATAATCATGCTAACTATTTCTCCACTACTCAACAATGCTAGAATAATCCCCCATAAGAATATCATTAGAATTCATGCTAACAATCTCTATTAGCATGAATGATTATGGTATTCCTTTGGGAGAGTATCCCAAGCCTTGCTAGAAAACTTGGGGAGATTGTTAGCATGATTGGAATGTTGCATTCATGATTGTGTTTGTCATTGATAACAATATAGTACTATTTCTATGAAGACTGGCTTAGTAGAAAACAAAGACCAAGGTCATACGAGTTGTGTATTGATGATTAGATCAAGCATAGTTGAAGATGTATTCTACATTGTGTCTTAGTTCTTTGGACAAGTGTACATATAGGAGGTCAAAGATATGCTAAAGTTATTCAAGATTTATAGAGGACCGTATTTAGATCGAGTACTTGAGAAACTATCTCTAATGTTTGGATTGCATCTCCTAATAGAGATAAAATCTTGATGTGCAAAGTTGTAAAGTGTTAGAAGATATCTTGAAGATGACATCAATGAATGCACAATGTCAGACATCACACGTGCGAGAAGTTGTAAAGACTATGCGCGAATAGTGTTTGTAATATTTTATATTATCCTAATGAGGCCCTATTATAATTAATTGGGAAAGCCTCAAGGCTGACTCAAGGAATTATTTTGAGGATATACTATAAAGGAAGGTTATTTTAACTTTTTTTGTATTAGGTAAGTGAGTATATTCAAGTGTGATATGTAAAGTATTTGGTAAATGCATGTAACTGATCCAAGGGATTATTGGATGCAAAGTTGGAGATCTTATATCAAGATCAAGAGGTTTGGTCTAGTCAAGAGGATAGAGAAGGAGCTATTAATTTCTATTATTTTTTAGGGAATAATACAAAGATTAGTTGGATAGTGAATTTATTGATCTTTCCCCTGAAGCTATTTGGATAGAGGGTCCATCTTTTTTCTACAACTCCTAACAGGGTTGGAATATTATAACAGAGACTGATATGTACAGAATGTATTTCATTGGATCCTAACAGAGTCCATCCTCTTACAAGGAACTCTTATATTAGTAGATGATTTTATGGGTACCTTCCCCATTAGGTTTTTTCTTCCCTCTGATCAAGGGTTTCCCTAGTTAACATATCTAGTGTTATTGCATATGTATATATTTTTATGGTTTATGATTAAATTGTTCACATGCTTATGGAATAATTAGGTTGATAAATTTTTTAATATTTGGAAAATTTATTCACACCCCCCCGTTATCTTGGTGGACTTTACTTTCTAACAATTTGTATTAGGGCCTCAAGTCCTTGAAGAGAAAGTTTAACAACATTAGGAGATCAATGGTAGGTCACTTCAAAAAAGAAAGTCCTAAATTTGATGGAGTTAACTATGAAAAATAGAAGGAAAATATGAAGACTCATTTTCTATGTATGGTTCCATGATATTGGATAATGACAAATAATGAAAAGGATATTATGGAAGAAAGAAAATTTGAAGAATGCGGCGAAGATGAAAGAGATTTGTTTATGTGCAATATGCTTGCTAGAGAAGGATTATTATAAACTCTTCTTGAGAATGAATATAGTTAGGTAAAATCCTTAAAGACATCTCATAAAATTTGGATGTCCTTGGAAACTACTTTTGAAGGTTATAAACATGCTAAAGAGTTAGACTATAGAATTGGATATGTTTGTTTCAAGATGCTAAAATGATGGAAGATGAATCCATGAGATGCTATATTAGTAGAATATCAAAACAAGTTATAGGAATTAAGTATTTCCAGGGATCTAAAGAGGAAGATGATATTGTATGGAAGATTTTGTAAACTTTGACATCACCATTCAAGCACGTAGCATAGATGATTGAACTAGTGATACCCCACATCAAGAAGTTCACCAAAGAGACTCTACTTGGAAGATTAGAAATAGAAAAAAGTAAGATTGAAACAATCTGGAGATTTTTTGAGAGTGGAGACAACTTTTAGTGCACTAAGTATTGGTCCTTTCTTATCCAGAAGTACAAGTGCTAGTAGATACTATACTAGCAGCAATAGATCCAGATATGAAAAAGATAGAAAATTGAAGAAGGTATAGCCTCACATTTGATAAGAGAAGCATATGGTAAGAAGATTTTTAAATTTTGGACTTGTAATGAATTTGGTCATTATGCTTTCAAATGTCCTAAAAGAGAGAATAAGTATAAGAATAATTTTAGGTCTAGAAAACCTAGAGATTATTTGTATGAAAATGAAGATGATGAGTTTGAGGAAAGAGTTTAGAGTTAAAGTGATGATGAATTAGGATTTGTAGCTATAAACAAAGAAAATCCTAAAAAATAAATTAGGGAAGAGAAATCTCTAGTTTTGCAAGTTGAAAAGAAATTTGATTGGATTATAGAAAGTGGGTTTTCACATCACATGATTGGAGACATAAATATTTTTTTGAAGTTTAGAAATTATGATGGAGGAATTATTAGAGTTGTGTTACCATGCTTTTGATACCCACATTCTAACCTTCCAGGTTAACTTTGCAAAGTAGTTATTGGTTGGGTTTTAAATTTTTGTGATAGTTTATGACCTATGACCTGTAAAGAAGATAGAATTGTGAAGATATATTGAAGTTGAACCATCAAATTTAGAACTTCAAGAATAAGTTCAAATTTAAGCCTTAGTCTGCAAAATCAAAATTCAGAGCTCAAACTTATCAGTACAGATGGGTAGTATGATCTTCCAAGCATAAGTTTGTGTTCTCAGAATCAGACTCCCATGTCAAGGTTCAATGCAGATTCAGGAGCCTAGTGATTCAGAGTTCATCACTACTCAGATCCAGTTCAAGACTAGACACTCGAACTAGTTGAAGAGTAAAATTATCGAAAGAATCAGATTGTGTTCAAGTTGGTGATTGATAGAGCTAAAATTCCAAGTTTAAATTTGATAATATATCTTCTTGACGGGTTATGATGTAAGATTATATTACATACTTAAAGCATTAAAAGATTATGATCTTAATGTAATTTCCATGAGGCCCGATATGCTTCAAGTATATCCAAAAGGCATTATGAGGTGTAAGCCAATGAAGGATTCATTCCAATTCAAGTTGGAGATAATACACCATGCTTGAATTGAACACTCATGACCTTAATTTAGAGGTTTGGTCACCAGGAGGATGAAGTTGCAATATGATTGAGACCTCATAAGTTTCAGAGGAAACATGAATTGAAACCTAGCATTTGGAGAAGGCAATTAAACTGCCTAAGTTTCTAAATAGGAAGGCTCAAGTCCCATTATATGAAAATGAGGAGCCCATGGTCATGTCTTTCTTAGCATTTGAAGATCTATTTGTGCAGGTAAAATCAAAATAGTAGAAGAGGCCAAATATAATATGCAAATCTCTTGATGAGATTCCTGAGCCAAGAATCATCAAATACATCATAGTGGTAGAATAGGAAAAGGAGAAGGAACACTTGGCTGTGATGAAAAGGTTTGCTGATGAAGACACTTTCCTTTAATTCAACAAATGATGATGAAACTTGGTGGGCTAGAAAAGAACCTTAAATATCAGAAGCAATCAATGTTGGTATGTGTCGGGCTGCTCTTGTTATGATTACTATACATGGTGGACTTCCAACTATGATGGCTTGGGAGAAGAAATTTGAGGCATCAACTGATCAAAGACAAGTTGCAAAATTGGAGGCAGTGCTGAGAGCAAGTGAAAATGAATTAGCTTTTGGATGGGTAGGGGCCTCAAGTGGAGCTACCAACGAAGACTGTGAAGATCACCTACGAAAAACACTGAGTGCAAGGATACCTAGAATAAGTCCAAGTGTGAAAGAGACAGTACAAAGATGCATCGATGATGCAATACAACATGTTGTTCTTAAAGAAAGGGAATTTTTAGCTTCCACAAAGCATTCTCTGACTAAAAAATGAGATGATGAATATCAGGTGGCCCTACAAACTCTGGTTGGTCTAGTCAAATACTTTTGGCAAACTGGAGGTGGTAGTCCACTAAGTGATGCATCTATTGTGGTTGTTGTTGTTGCATCAGTCATTAGTAATATAGGTCAAGCCACTGTAAACATGCTTGATTCTGCTGCAAGTAGTGCATATTTAGGTTCATCTTCTATTCTGCATTCATTTTCGATGAAATGTGCTCGTCGAGCTATGCAAATTCATATACATTGCCTTAAATTTTTGAAAGAGGCTGTTGGTGAACATCAAAACCATATTTTTCTTTTTCAAAATGACACTTGCAATAGAAGCTTTGTGCTCCATAATTTTAGCTTTTGCACCTGGGAAAGGCCACAAGAGCTGTAGCAACTGTAGCTGCATTAATTGCGGGTTCTATTGTTCATGGCATTACAAATCTAGTAAGAATGGTAGCGGTTTTATGGATAAAAGAAAGCTTGGAGGTTCCACAATTGTTAAATAATGGTCGGTCCAATCAGTACAAATGGACTGGCTTCCTCTCTTGATTTTATGATCCCTAAAGCATGGTAAAGATAAGTTTTGAATGATGACTCAACATGTTAGCCGCAAGTTCATGTGAATTGAAATTTAGGGAGAAACAAGTAATATTATAATGTTTTATCAAACATTATAATTATCCTTAATACTTGTCCTCGCCTCAATAATAAGATGTGTAACGTGATGCGAGGATAAAGTAAACCGATGAAAATTTGGAGGTGAGAAAAGAATAATTTTCACAATCGATTCGGATAACTGAAAATGATTTTATCAAGGGAAAGGTAATACATATTCCTAGGAGTGGCATGCAAGTGCCAATGTGTAAAAGACCAAAAACATTGAGATTTTTGAATCAGATAGGGTATATGTATGGCAGTTGTTGCAGACCTCCAAAATCCAATTATACACATGTTCGATACATCCAAAGACAACAATAACTCATGTCTTTACCAGCTAAACCCTTCAAGTGACATGTGGCACTAACATCCAATGAAGCATCTTTTATTAAAGGTTTTTAATTGTGAATTTGAAAAGTATGGAAGCCTCTCGAATTTAATGATTGAAAAAGAAATGAAATATTAAAGAATGCAAATCATGATATTGCAAAGAATTAGTTACAAACATAACCGAAAGGTTACCAAAAAAGAGATGATAAATAGATGGTAAATGGAAATGGAAAGGGGTTCTTCTTTTCTGGGATAGAAGTTCTACAGTTGCTATAATAGGTGAGAAGACAGCTTTGGTTGGAGAAAAGGGAGGGTTGTTCTTTTTCTATTTTGGATCAAGTTCTACAGCTGCTTCAGGGGAAGAGAGATTGGTTTTGCAGTCTGTTTGTAATGGAAGGATGTGATAATACTATTGTTATTCCATTATGTTTATGAAATAAAGAGGCTATGCATGTGTTTGATTCTATAGTCTATACACTCATATTTCTAGTTTAAAGGATCTTATGGTCTTTTATTTCCCTATTTTAGACATAGTGATATCCATTACATCAGATTTGTGATGTATGTAATCTTATGATTGATGCATTCAAATTTTTCGCATGCTAATACCTGCAACCCCTCTTAACTCTTCTGTAATGCAATGGGGGAAGTTGAATAAGCAATCATAGGGTTATTTATTTGTCTTCCTTTCTTTATTCATAAATTTGATAATCACATTCACCTAATGTTGATGGGCGGATGTTAGAAACCCTTTTGTGTCTTTAGGTTAAAGGCACAACCAAGTATCATATTCATTGAATATCATTTGTGAGGGAGCTATACCTCTCAATTCAAAGGAGGATTACCAATAAAATGATAATCTATCCATCTGTTAGTATATTTTGTCTTTCTTTTTGGATGTATTGAGTCATGTTCTATAATTCTTGTAGAAAGGAAAATCTATTTACTAACAGTTTTTGGTGAATCTACTAGGAATCAAACGAGAAGATTAGTGCTGAATAATTGTTTCCTCAATTTATATGTATATCTCCACATACAGGAGATTGGTGACTCTGATAAAGTGGTGACTCTGCTGGTTCTTCTTGCAAATCCTAGAAAGTTACAAGAATGGGAAAAAGACCAGGCCCCACTATCCCGGAGATCCTTCAAATGAATGATAAGGTTCTACAAGATTTCTTGGAGCATTATAAACAAAGTATTTCAAAGGCTATGAAGCTGAAGATAAGTCTTAAAGATGATCATTGCTCTACCTTGCTATGGATGAGTTTATGTCACAGATTTCACAAGCTCAAAGAATTGGATGCATGCAAAAAGAAAGTGCAACAGATGGAGAAAGAATTGGAAGTTGTGGAAGAAGAAGCTCTAGTAATTTCATCAGGATATATTTCTTTTAACTATATAGTAATGAGTGATCAAGAAATGGGATTAAAAAAGAAGCCTCAAAAGATATCTAAAAAGATACCTACTATTAATGAGATAAATTCTGAGAAAGATCCAATGCTTCAGTATTTGTGGAATGCTTTCAAAGGGAGCATCTGTGAAGCTGAAAAGAGAAAGCTGAATCCTTCTGAGGATCGTCGATCCTCCATACTACTAGATTGTGTGTACCAAAGATTCAATGATCTTAAAAATTTTGATCAAAAAATTCCAGTGGCTACAAAGATATCAATAGAAAAATTAGAGATTAAAGAACCTTCATTTTCTCTCCCCTTGGTCTCAAAAGATCCAAGTGTTTCAACAACAATGCCTGAATCATCAACACCTTGGAGTTTTGATCAGCAATAGGAGGAAAATCAACAACAAAGTCAACAAGATGAGTTGCATTTTCAGAAAGAACCTCATGTCATAGAAGAGTTGTTGGTAAGTGATGATAAAGAGTTAAAAACTTATGATTTCCAACCTTTATTTTCACTCAATGAAGATTCTAATCACATGCAACAAGAAGAGGTTTTTTCTACTAAGTTCGATCCTATGGTCATTGAAAGTAGTCTTGAAAAACCATTACTCTTATCTATATGTCCTAAGGATAGTCCAACTTCTAATATTCAAAAAGAAAGTTTGAATTCTGATTTTTCTCTTGTATGCCAAGACAAAGATATGGTTCATATGACAGCAGTAGGGAATCAATCCCAAAATGATGATGGTGAGATTATTTGGGGCAGTGTGAATGCATTATACTTACCTACTAAATTCATTGAAGATTTTGAAATTAAAGATAATCCTCTCTTTGTGCCCTATGATCTTATATATGACGGAAAAGAGCAGGGAGAAGGTGGTCTTGAAAATTCTGGTAGCATGATCATACATAAGCAAAATAAAGAAGCAACAATGAATCCAAAACATAACAGCCAACAAGAAGTTCCCTCAAGAAATCATTCATGGTTGACTGAGGAAGCTGACACAAAAGTTTATAATGAAGACCATTTGAGTTTGGTTGAGGTAAAGAATAATTTAACTTTGATCCCTTTGATTTCTTCAAAAGATTCAAATGTTCCCTTTGTTTGGTCTAGTGTTGATCAAAACATATTGAGTGATGATCTAAAACCTAATGTTCTTGAGTTTGAGGAAGAGGTAGATTATGAGGTTTTCTTGTTTGATTTTACACCAACTTGAAAGGAATGGTCTCAACATCAAGACTTAGAGACATTCTATTTTAAACATGAAAGTGTTGATGCACTCACAACAGACAGGTTTTCAGCAAGCCTAGTCCCAAGTTTTGATTTGAAGGCTCCGATAACGATAGTGTAGCCTAAATTTTGTGATGTAAGTTGGATTTTTGGATTTGATGAAATTCCAAAGTTGGTGCAGCATATTGTGATCAGATATCTCCTTGCAGTAGTCATCAATTACCTATTTGGAATGGTACATCTTATGTATCAACCTCTCTTCCGCACCGGCAGATACTTCTCACAGCCAATCAATGGATTCACATGAATAGTCAAAGCCATCTTTGGAGGTATGGGTTGCTCACCCTATCCTTTGTACATAAATTTTTTTTTGTGCCTAGGTTTAGTTTGCTCTTGGTGGTGCTTAGTGTAGCTATCTGGTTGTTGTGTTGTTGGTTGCTTTCGTCTGTTGGTCTCTTTTGTTGGCCTTCTCCCACTTTCTTTCTTCTCTGCAAGTAGCCCCAAGATTCTTTATGACTCCATGAATCTGTTGCCCAATGGATAAAGCACTGGCCTTCTACCAGAGATTGTTGGATTCTTGGTGTCCCTCATGGCCCACATCCCCAATCAGAGCCAGTTGTTACCATGCTTTTGATACCCACATTCTAAACTTCCAGGTTAACTTTGCAAAGTAGTTATTGGTTGGTTTTTTAATTTATGTGATAGTTTATGACCTATGACCTGTGAAGAAGATAGAATTGTGAAGATATATTGAAGCTGAACCATCAAATTTAGAACTTCAAGAATAAGTTCAAATTTAAGCCTTAGTCTGCAAAATCAAAATTTAGAGCTCAAACTTATTAGTACAGATGTGCAGTATGATCTTCCAAGCATAAGTCTATGTTCTCAGAATCAGACTCCCATGTCAAGGTTCAATGCAGATTCAGGAGCCCAGTGATTTAGAGTTCATCACTACTCAGATCTAGTTCAAGACTAGACACTTGAACTAGTTGAAGAGTAAAATTATCGAAAGAATTCGATTGTGTTCAAGTTGGTGATTGATAGAGCTAAAATTCCAAGTTTAAATTTGATAATATATCTTCTTGACGGGTTATGATGTAAGATTATATTACATACTTGAAGCATTAAAAGATTATGATCTTAATGTAATTTCCATGAGGCTCGATATGCTTCAAGTATATCCAAAAGGCATTATGAGGTGTAAGCCAATGAAGGATTCATTCCAATTCAAGTTGGAGATAATACACCATGCTTGAATTGAACACTCATGACCTTAATTTAGAGGTTTGGTCACCAGGAGGATGAAGTTGCAATATGATTGAGACCTCATAAGTTTCAGAGGAAACATGAATTGAAACCTAGCATTTGGAGAAGGCAATTAAACTGCCTAAGTTTCTGAATAGGAAGGCTTGAGTCCCATTATATGAAAATGAGAGCCCACGGTCATGCCTTTCTTAGCATTTGAAGATCTATTTGTGCAGGTAAAATTAGAATAGTAGAAGAGCCCAAATATAATCTACAAATCTCTTGATGAGATGCTCGAGCCAAGAATCTCTAACCATTGTTGTCTATTAGTATCAAACACTTAGTCATTTGCAAGGTAGAATTAGATTGTCATCACTGCAACCAAGATATTCTACATAGGCAAAGTCATGTACATAAGATAGTATGTACTAAGAAAGTTCTATAGAAGCTGAGAAAGCATCATCACAGATTAATTTTCTATATATACTAAGCTCATCAATGACCAAGTAAATTCCAAGTATGCAAGTACCGAGTGATGTAGTATGTTCCCAGAACCATATATGTCAAGCATCAGAAGGTTAATAAAGGATGAGAATCAACAATGTTGAGCATTATAAATAATAAAGACCAAGCAACATAGAGTTAACATAAAAGTTAGGAATGGAACAAAGTTTTAGGCAAATGATTATCAAGCCAACATGGAAAGTTTATTTAAGTTTTGAAGAGGTTGTTACAGAACACTTACATGACATGGATTACATATCCCTATGTGTATGTTTAGCAATCATGATGAAGAGGCAAAACCTGGAACCATCTAGAATACTCTTTATGGAAATATTTAAATAGTGATGATCTTAACCTAGATTGCATAAGAGTGGAATGAGAGAAGAAAGTAAGAGAGAAGAGAACTGAAAACATGAAGCATTATACTATGAAGGATCGAGAAGGTCAAAAATCCTTCAAGGGTTCTATTATTGACTAATAGAGAAGGTGACCTATTCATAAGCAATGAATGTGAAAGGGAAAGAAACGTGTTATAAGATCAAAGGAGAGGATTAGTGAGTAAGGAGGAGACACGAAATTATCTTATAGAGAAAACTCAGAGTCAGGTACTGAATTAGTTTTAACTGACTTGAATCAGGGTATATCTCTTAATAGAGTGTCCTAATAGATCTTTGTAAATCTCTAGACAAATTCCTTACTTATTTGTAAGTGTCAAATCCTTTAACAAGGTGAAATCTAACAATTTCTTAAGTCTTTAATAGGACAGACTCCTCACAGAGTAGATCGTATTTTATAGTCAAACATTGTAACCTTAATTGGTTAACTTTATTATTGTAGTAGTGAAGATGTGTGAGAGTCATCCCCACCCTATTTTTACCTTCACCTTGGAGGGTTTCTAGGTAAAAAATATTGTGTTATGCATTATTAATTTCATGCATGTGATTGAACTGATTTACATGTTACAAAAAGTTTACATTTATAGTTTTGCATGCACAAGTTATTGATAGGTGTGATTGAATATGTGAAAAGTATAAACTGTAATAGATTCTGATTCACACCCCACACCCCCCCAAAATATCTAGTTTAGACCTCCATAAATTAATAAGTGGTATCAGAGCACTGGCTCTCTAAAGGAAGCTTGAAGGCTTGGAGATTAGATCTTGGAAGATGGAGGATTTCAAACTAGACAAGACTATTGACAATTAGGAGATTGACATCCAACTCACATTGTAGAATCTTGAGAAGGAAATACAAGATCTAAAGGATTCTCTAAAAAGGAGAAAGGATATTGCCATCTGGATAAACCAATACTCTTATGGAGAAGTTGAAACTGAAGGACTATTTGAACCAATCAATCCCAATGACAAAACATCTGTTAAACTAATTGAAAGGAACACATTCTTCAATGAAGAGATAAGGGCACTAAAAAGAGAACTTGAAATCCAATCAAGGAGACTATGTGAGTAAACAAAGAAAGAAAGCTGAAGAAGATAGGACTATGCCAAAATAAGACAAAAGGGTAATGGCTACTAGACTTGAAGAAAGAATATTAGATGTGTAGAAGCTCACAAGTACACAAATAGATCTAATGAATCAACTAATGACTAAAAATTAGGAACTAAATCACAAGGATGTGGATATTGCAAATCTGAAATCTCACAATGAGATACTGAAGAATGAGAAGGAATCTATGAAGAAATTCAACAAACCAAAGGAAGCAATGAAATATTTTGAAGAACTTATGAAGTCATCAAGCTGTTCTAATGGGTCGAGACATCTAGGAATAGAGAAATGAGAAATGCAAAGCCAAAAGACAAACCAACATGCTACCACTATGGAAAAATTGGTCATTGCAAATATCTATCAAAGAAAACATGGTATGCAAAATTCTAAACCTAAGTTTATTGGTTACTATTTTTATTGAAAGAAACAAGGATGTTAAATACATGAGTGTAGGTCAAGACTAAAGAATACAACTACTACACCTAGATTTGAAGGATACTACTACAACTATAAAAAATATGGACATAGAGAATTTGAATATAGATTAAAGAAAAAACCCTACAAGCCAAATCAAAAGAAGAAGAATTATGCATCTAATAATACATGTTCCAAGTGTCACAAGATTGGACATCAAGAAAGAATTGTAGAATTCAAGTACATTTAGAAATGCAGACAAAGGAAAAAGGCAAATGGAAAGTGGACATTGAAAAAGTGAGGAATGAAATGAACTAGAAATGGAAAAAGAAACTAGAAGATGGAAATAGTGGAGCTAATGGAGCTGAGGTCACCCAGTCCAATGGAGAATGTGATCATGACATCTCTAACTGAGCAAAAGAGGTATGTATTGAACTATATACCTAAATGATATATCATACATTAGTTCCTTACATTAATATGTGCCAAAATTTCACATCTACATATATAAGATGCATGAGAACAAAAATTGTGAAAGGTTGTCGAGTATCAGTAAAAATGTTTGTGTTGATCGAGTGTTGCAACATAGACCAAGCACTCCAATAGAGACTAAAGGTTATGGAAGAGACCAAGTTTTTGTGATAGATGGCTTCCACTTAATGGAGTATGTAACATTAATGGTGAACCTAATTGATCAAAAGAGAGGCATATAACAAATTTTGAATGCATTACTTCATACCTTGCAACAATATTTTCAAAAAGCTTAGAACAATTTTAGCAATTCAAGTAATCAATAGAGATTTCAAGGAACAATTTGATCAAGAAGACTGAACAAGTAAAGAGCATGAACAAGTGCCAAGTATCTACAGAAGGAAGAACATCAAACCCTAGTTATGATCATGACAGCTTCATCAACCATGAGAATTAGTCAAAAGCTTAGTAAAGTTCAACTAGTGAAGAGTGACACCTATCCTCCACCTAAATTTTGTGTTATTCTAGATATTGCTGTAAAAGGAGACTCAATGGGTAAAAGGAGACTCAATGGGTGTGTTATCCTCAATACCACCTAAATTCAATATGATTCATGATGTAAAATTTTTTTATATGTGAAAAATTGGAGAAGTGGGAGATTTTGAAATCAAGGAAGCTTATGAGAAGCTATGTAATGAAGGAACTTTAAAGGATGAGTTTTAGATTGTTCAGAGGAATCAAAGAAAACATGTGGTGGGAATTATGGAAAATGTTGATAGGTTGTGTGATTGGTTTGAATTGCATCAAAGTGTATGATATTTTTAGGGGAGTATCAAAGATTAGGTTGAGAAGAACAAAGACCTTTTTAAGCTCGAGAAGACTACAAGATAGATTATATATATAATCAACAAAAACAATGATTTGCATTTGGTAAATCATGACTATACTCATGCAACAATAAAGACATCAACTATCATTCAAAAATGTCAAAGTATAAGGGAAGGAGCAAAATATTTGAGCTCATTTTGGAGAAATCTCACCTAATTGTTTCCCCAGTAACTCATCAATGAAATTCATTTGAAGTGAAGCTTACCAAAAATAGTTGGAAGCAAAAATGAGCTTTCAAGTAGTCAAGTTTCCTCATGATACAACTCCTGAAGGCATTGTAAATTACATCAAACCATTAGAAAACATAAATTCACTATTGGATGCAACATTTCTTTCCAATAAATATTCCAAATATTGACGTCTGATGCAATTGTAGGTCAGCTTTTTTAACATAAAAAATGTTCAGATTCCAAATGAAGCAAAATTCAACATCCTAAAAAAGTTGACCAAAAATATTCAACCATCTTGTAAGACCTCAATCAAAGTATGTGACAATTGGAATGTAATTTTAATGATCTTTATAGTTTATAATTTTTTCTATTTCTAATGGTTTGATACAAGTTCAAAGTTTGAACTTTGTTTCTTGAACAAGATAAATGTAGCAAAATTGAGATGCTATTTCATTGAAAAGGCCTGTCAAGTGTAAATGCAAAAAATAATTTTGATACCAAACTTCATGCTTCCCTTCCTATGAGAAAAATCAACCTAAAGTTTTTGTTGCTTTCTTATTTCTATAGAATTCAGGGTCATTTTCTAAATCTAATGGTTGTAAACGTAATACTTATAACTCATGATTATGAAACTAGGCATTATAATTTAAATTTTGCATAATGAATTCTTTAAATTGTATCAATTATCATGTATAAATAAATTAATGAGAATCAATATGGGTTTTATCACATGAATTTCTATATTTTTGTAATATTAATAGAAATCATCAAGGATTGTACCATAACAATGTATCATATGAGCATATTATAATATAAATAAAAATCAATAGTAATGATAAAAGTTGAATGATTGATGGCATCATCTAACATATAGTATACATTTTTGTTTGACATTAGATATTTAGAAAATGATATAACTTATTATGCATGATACATGATGGGATACAAAGAATAATGTCTAGAATCCAAAAAGTGGGCTATAGTAATTACTAATAAGTAATATATAGCTAGAGTTACCACATCATACCATAATTGTTAGAGTTATGCTCCATATTTTCTCCAATTCACACCTCTGCTTACTTGATCCTTAGCTTCAAGACCAATACCATTACTTGAGTTATTGATTTCATTGTTTGAAATGTTTCCTAACCCTCTTGTTTGGCATTTATTCCTCTACATTTTCAATACCCTTTCATAAGGAAAATTATTGACTACATATTTGGATGTATATAGCCTTAGGAAATTTGTGGAATTCTTATCTAATTTATTTCTTACCTTTGACTTTAGGAACCCCAAAGCACTAGAAAATATTTAATCCTCCATAGACCCCAATACCCCAATATCACATTCAAATATAAATCAACAAGCTTGAAATATTATGATATTGAATCCCTCAACACTTCACTCTAAGCCAAATTTATCCAAAGTTTAGTTACCAATCCTTTTTCTCTAGGGTTATGCATAAGATCATATTTTTCCTTCAAATCAACCAGAAGTTTTTGTTTCTCCTTTATTTCTATAGAAGGGAATTTAGAGTCATTTGCTAAACCTAATGGCTATAAACTTAATACTTATAACTCATGATTATGAAATTGGGTATTATAATTTAATTTTTACATAATTGATTCATTGAATAATATCAATTATCATGTATAAATAAAATAATGAGAATCAATATGGATTTTATTGTATGAATTTCTATATTTTTGTAAAATCAATAGAAATCACTAAGGATTGTACCATAACAATGTATCATATTAACATAAAACTGCAAATAAAAATCAATAGTAATGGTAAAATTTGAATGATTGATGGCATCATCCACACATATAGTATTCATTTTTGTTTGACATTAGACATTTAGAAAATGATATAACTTATTATGCATGATAGATGATGAGATACACATAATAGCGTCTAGAATCTAGAAAATAGGCTATAGTAATTACTAATAAGTAATATAGCCAAAGTTGCCACATCATACCACAACTTTTAGAGTTATGCTCCATATTTTCTTCAATATTCATACTTCTACCTACTTGATCCTCAGCTTCAAGACTAATACCATTACTTGATTTACTGATTTCATTGTTTGAAATTTTTCCTAACTCTCTTGTTTAGCATTTATTCCTCCACAATTTCAATGCCCTTTTGTAAGGAAAATAATTGACATCATATCTGGATGTATACAACCTTAGGCAATTTTTGAAATTCTTGTTTGATTTATTTCTTACCTTTGACTTTACAATCCCCAAAGCACTAAAAATTATTTAATCCTCCATAGTCCCTAATACCCCAATATCATGGTCAAACATAAATTAAAAAGCTTGAAATATTCTGATATTGAATCCCTCAACACTTCGCTCTAAGCCAAATTTGTCCAAAGTTTAGTTATCGATCCTTCTTCTCTAGAGTTTTGCATAAGGTCATATTTCTCCATCATTATCTCTACAAAATGAAGTGATAGCTCTCTCAAATGAGATTGATTCATCTAAAATTTCTATTTTATAGTTACCTCATTGATTTATTTGGTTTTGTAAAGGTTATCTATCAAAACCATTGGCTTATCTCTAAAATATTTTGGACTTCTCAAACTCCAATACACATTTCTTCAAGTAATTCATGTGAAGGAAATCTTTCTCTAATTTATGAGGAAATCTTAAGCAATTTCCTTCACATAATCAATTACAGACTCAATAATCTTGTCCAACACTTCCTTTGTAATAATAATTTTGGCTGCATGGGTTTATTTCCTTTTCTTGTGGACACAAACCTTTTATAGTAGTACATTGGTATCTCAACACCCCATATATTGGCACATAACTTTCCCTTTGCATCAATCTTTAAAATGTTATCAAAATTATCCAAATCTATGATTCTCATCCACCCATAAAGTTTTTCATCCACACAAAATGAATCTAGATTTTTATAGAGATTATCAAGGGACACTCATGTCATTTTACGTGGCATATTATATTCTACAATAGACATAAATCTTTGTTGGATTTTCTTCATTCTATTCTTCATTTCCTCTAGCACGGGAGAATGGTTGCTAATGTTGAGAGTGTCTCTACATTACTTAACCTTTCAAGTAGCTCACCATTTTTTTTGGCCACCCTCAATATGAGTTGAATCCATTATAACAAGCAATGATGGATTTTTTTTTTTTTAATGCGATGGTACATCTAAAGAGATCCATTTGGTATCATTATCCTCAAGAAGCTTGCTCCCATTAGTTAGTCCCTTGAAAAACTATTAAACTCTTTAGAATCATTTAGGACTTCAATAGAAGTGTCTACAAATCTCTTTGATTAAAACTTCAACTTTGTATATTTTTGAATTATTGTTGATGACTAAAAAATCTAATTTCATTGTATAGGAAATGCAGTGAACGCCAATAACCTAAGGTGCAAGAAAATATATTAACTTTGTGACAAGACCATTCTTGTGGCCTTGTGTTATTGGAGTTCCATTTTCTCTAACACACCAACTTTTCGTAAATCGTCATTTCATTTGTACCTCCATATTCACTTAGAGAACTCTTTACTAGTTTAAATATGTTTTTAATTGTTGAATTATCCTTCATTTCAATAATAGCTAGTAGATTGGTCTAAGGGACAAAATTGTGTATGCATACCTAGGAATTATTGTCTATTTCTATCACCTCATCTAAAGATAATGCCATAAAAATTGACTATTTAATTTTTTCCTTGATATTTTCCTTTTCAACCTCAGTAACAAAACTTGCCCATTACCATCCACTATTTACTAGTCAATGACTCCTCAAATAATAATGAACTTTCAAAAAGTGTAATAAAGCACTCAATGATAAGTAGTCAATTATGACATGCCCTTTGCTAAAAATACACAAGACAACACTTAACTGAAGAGATTTACACATTTCTTCTACTTCCATTGCTTTTCCAAGAAGAAATTCAACTGAGCCTTACATCAATATGATTCATCTATATTTTCTCCTAAAATTAAAAAAAATATTATTCTTAACATGTTGACGCTCCTCAGTTTTTCATCTTTTTACTGATTGTTTAACTCCATCTATGATTTTCTCCTCACAAAATTCACCCTTATGCTTTTCTATGGTGTCAATTTTTAGTTTTGACCTATTTTTATTTTTATTTATCCTTGTGTATATCATATATCTACATTCTATTAGAGGCTTACCTTAATTTCTATTACACATTGGTGTTAACCTTATGGAAAGACATATTGTCAATTAGTACGAAAACACTTGATCATTATGGGAAGATAGTAATAATCGAGCTATCGGATAGAAGTGTCAACTAAGATTAGGAATGAACCAAGTTAACAATGTTAACTAAGCATGTAGGAAGTAGTGTCAATCGAGTTGTAGTGTTAACTGAGTTAACAATTCCCACTAAGTTATAGTGTTAACCGAGTTGATAATATCTACCAAGCTCTAGTGTAAACTGAGATAGAAAAGTATTCTTGTTTGGCATATCAAAGATCAATCCACTTATTCATCCTAATAGGTGCATCAGTCCCAAATCCATTAACATAGTGGACCTAACAATCCTTTATAGAAACTCCTAACAGAGTACATACTTAATTGTATTGTATAAATCCTTCACAAGGTGAACCTATAATTTTGTATTACTCTTAACCAAGTAGATCATGAGAAGTGATCAATTGTAAGCATTAATAGGCCAACTTTATTATTGCAGTAGTTAAGCATCATGGGTTTCCAGGTTACCAAATATTGTGTTATGGTGTTGTTACCCCCCCCCCCCCCCCCCCCATTTGCATTATATTTCCAACAATTGGTATTAAAGAAAGGCTCTCTTATCAAAAGTTTAGCAACTTGAGAGAAAATATCAGAGACAATGGAATTGTACAATCTAGAGAAAGTCATTGAAAATAAAAAGTTGGATCTATATACGATCGTGGAATAAATCAAGAAATTGAAGAATCAACTCTCTCAATCCTTGAAGAGAAGAAAAAAATTGGCAGCACAAATGAATGACAATCTATACATAGAAGAAAGGATTGAAGATATTTTTAAAGAAAGAAGTTCAGATGAAGTAGATGTAGCTATAGAACACCTACTTGGAAGGAACCTTATTCTACAAGAAGAAGTGAAAAAATTGGAAAGAGAATAGGAGATTCATTTAGTTAGGATATGTGAAGTTATGGAATAGAAGAATAAAGTTGAAAATGATAAAAATATGGTAGAAGAAGAAAAAATATTACTCAATACCAGGATAGAAGAAAAGGACAATGAAATCTACCAGCTCTCACTACATCAGGAAGATATGTTAAATCAGCTGAATAATACAATCAAGAAGTCATTAATCTAAGGATAGAAAGACTCATAAATGATCTTAGAGTAGAAAAAGAAACCAATGAAAGAATTATGTGATTACAGGAAAGCATGGATCAATTGGCTGAGCTATCTTAGATTAGGCATAAAGAGAAAGCAGGATTGAGCTACACTAAAGAAGGAGAATGATCACGTGAAAGAGCTCAAAAATATAAAAGAACTACATGTAATCATTCTAGGAAGTCAGGGCATACATAAAAAAAATGTTGGAGCAATGGAAAGTCAAAGTTTAATGGTAAATGTTACAATTGTAATAAACATGGACATAGAGCAAGTGAATGCACATAGAAATTTAAGTTTGACGAAAAATGTTTCACATGTAACAAACAAGGTCATAAATCTTTAGAATGTAGAACCAATAAGTAGAATCTTACTGAAAAAATTGCTAAAGAAATCTTTGGTTAGGATTAAAATACCTGGTATACATGTTACCTATGTGGAGAATATGGACGCATTAGAGCTAACTGCATGAGGACTCACTTTAGAAAAAGGAATCCTACCAAAAGATGTTATGCATGCAAAGAACTTGGTCATCTAACAAAGAACTATTGAATAGATTTGCATTTGAGGATGAAAAGAAATCAAAGTCTAATAAGATCAGGACTCAAATGAAGCTGTAATGGGTGAGGAAATCTCCAGAGAATTCAAATGAAAATAACGAGGTTATCAACACCCAAGGTAATGAATTGGGTGATTCAATCATCTATGCATAAGAATGCAAGGAGACCACTGGAGCTATGATGAAAATCATATTCTACATTAGTTCCATTCATCTAAGCAAGAAATTCTAGATCAACATATCAAATGCACTTGGACAGAGGTAAGTCTTAGGATTGATCGAGTTGTTAGTTCTAACAATGTCACTCCTTAGGTCTAACTGAGTTGTTAGTTCTAATTGAGTGACTCCTTAGACCTAACTGAGTGTGGATAGACTCAACCAAACATGGTTAATTAGTATTAGCCAAGCTTCAAGGTGTATTCAAGGTTTGAAGACCAAATATAGCCTTTTTCAGCTACCTAGGTATAGAGCATTAATGGGGATGTAAAATTGAAACTCTGATAAAAGGAGAGATCAAACACTCATTTCTTCACCACAAATTTAGAGTTTTCACATAGCACAACATTCTTCGAGCCCCCAAGCGATTTTGAGAAAATTTGTGTTGAAGGAAAGTCACAGGCAAAGATATCATCTATAATCCTTCATCGATCAAGCATAATGGAAACATCTTCAAGCATAAAGGTCAAAAGTGGTTCTAAAATGTTGATAAAGAGTTTTAGACTACATTCCACAAAAAATTAAGCTATATCTCATGATTTTTGATTAGAAGGATCCACAAGGGGAACACTTATCAATTCCTCTCTAAGGTACTTCTCAATCATGATATCATATCATTCTATCACTCTTCTATTCAAGAACTTGGGAATTTTGAGATGGATTAGGCATATGGGGTATTGTGTGAAAATAATGTGTTGAAGCCAAAACACATGCATTTAGAGGTCAAGGGTTTGACCCACATCATTCATAAGCCAATAAAAATTTGAATCAAGTGGATTAGGTTTATACTGAGCCAAGTCCATGACACTACATTCTAGCTTGAGCAATCCTATCCCATCACAAAGAAGATGATTCATAGGATAACTAGGTATCTAATGTTGGAGAATTCAAAGGCTACCAAAACCATAGGATGAGCATAGATGGAAAAGCTAATCCTAGCTGAATGGGATGGAAGAGGCATGCAATTGAATAGTGCGACTGACATGGAAATCAAGTTTGGCATCCATGTCATAGCACACAAAATTTTTAGTTCAAGTCATCCAAATAGCGTGCCATGTGACACAGTGGACCTAGCATACAAGGTTGTGAAGAAGAACCTATCCTTTGACCTTGTTGAGCTCCAATACATCCAGCTAAGCAAGAACATGGAGAGCATTCGAGTCTATAAGAACAACTCATGTAAGTTTGGTTCATTCTTGATGTATTTATTCTTTTATGTAAAAAAAATATTTCCTTAAAAAATAAGTTGTTGTTTAGAAGGACACCCCAATATTATATCAAATTAATGAGTTCATAGATAAAATGGGTGAGAATTTTGAAGGCATCATGGATGAATACTTTGATACTTCAAGTAGAGGATGTAGAGTAGGCTTAGGATCACCAAATAGTTAGTAGATGACTATGAGTGGGATATATGCTTCTTGGTTGACTGTGACAAAGTCCATATACAGGTAGTCTGACCTAGGATTGCATGGGTAAAACCTCTGGCGTATGAAGTAAATATTCATGAAACCAAAGAAATTATTGAGGCTATTATCATTGAGCATATGGATCCTAAGGCTATATACTTTGGAACATATGAGGAAGCCAAGACTAGAATTTGACTTGAGATTTGGATTCCTCAAATCTTGAAGAGAGGAAAGAAGAGGCTGGAAAATATAGGGAAGAAACTTTCCAAACATATTCACCTCTCATGCTCACTGAAGGAAAAGGTGATGATATGTAAGAGGAAGATGAAGAGGAAGGTGATGAAGAAGAAGAGGAGGAGGAACCTCCTAAGAAAAAGGTTAAGACCCTATCAAAGACTCCATAAAAGAAACCAACAAGTTCTACTCTAGTAATCATTGCTACAAAGCCAAGGAAGCCAAGGATGAAATTAAAGATTGAGGATGAGGATGAGGATGATGATGTAGATGAAGATAACACTCCAACCATTTCTTTGAAGAAACCGCCACCTACCTTTGAGAAAAAAATGAAAACAATAAGGGATAGAAGAAGTATGGTAGAGTGGAAGAAACCACTAAAAGAAAAGAAGAGAAGAAACATATTGAAGAAGCATTAGTTGAGAAGATGGCTAGATGGAAGTATGCCCCTTCTAAACTAAAAGGACATGCTCCTTAAACCTTACTAAAGGTTTTTTCTCACCACTGGGATAATGTAGTAAAAATAGAGAAGGATATTAGAGAGAAAATTCTAAGGAATCTCATGCCAAACCTCTCTAACAAAGAAATCAAGGAGGCTATGTCAAAGTATTAAAAAAAAATCAATTTAAATATTTTCAAGTTTTGTCAAATAATATAGAAGATATTGTGTAGTCCACAAAAAATATGTGGAATACCATTTTTGATATTAAAGAAAAGGGAGACCTACAAGAGGTTTAGACAATTCAAGAGTCTAATCCTGAGAAGATTGCTACAGAGGTCATGGCATATCTTCCTACCACTCCTCCTAAGGCAGCACCTCAAAAAAAATCTACTGAGTTGATCCTAGTTCAACCAAATAGATAAGTGAAGACTATTGCATCTTCACTAATCTCTATCCCTATAGTAACCAAGCAATAGGCTCTTATGATTTTAACTAATTGATTTTAACCAAGCTACAATAGGAGGACTCAGTTGATAAAGGAAAAGAGATCATACCTTCATTAGTTTTTAAGAGCACAAGTAAAGGGAAGATAATTTATGGCATCGATCTCAATGAAGATATTTTGATCCCAAACTAGGACCAATCTAATCTATCTACTAAAAAAAGGATATTTTGGGAGAATTGTGGAAGAAAAGGGCCAAGAAGTGAATGCTAAGGGCTAATAGAGATAGAAGCCAAGTTTTGGAGGACATCAAAGAAATATTTATGGATGCTCTATCTATAGAAGTAAATGAAATAGCCCCTATCATTGATTAATTGATTAATATTATACATAAGTTCAATGAAGACACTGATGGGCAGGACAAACTCCTTGAGAAAGTTGAAAGAAAGTTTGAGAATAAAGTGCTAGAGAATGTAGCACAAAAAGTAACAATTGATCAAGTAGAATTATTTGCTTTAACTTCTTCTTTAAAAAATGTTTTCAATAATGTTGTATCTCTATTTGTAAAGTTGAGTGACACCACTAACTTTAACAAGGAAATAAAAGACAAAATGGCCAAGATTGAGATGGACTTGAAGGTTAGTGCAAGTTAGTTGGCACTCAATCCAAGGTCCAGTTAAAATTATTTTTCAAAAACCAAAATTTTGACCAGTCTTCAGATAGAGCTACTAAGAAAAGAGGCTAGAATAAGGGAAATATTAGTAGATATACAAAGTATAATACTTCCACACATGGGAATTATGTAGAAGAGAGTGGATCATGCAAGGACACTAGTCAAGGATAAAAATGTATTAGTTGCAGATCACATGTTAGAGTTATTAGAAGAGCTTTAGATTGATCTACACATTCTAAAGGTGCTACAAGACAATTGGGATAAGAATGTCTTTAATTTTGAAGGTACACCATGATTTCCTTTCTCATTTTGGGTGCACAACCTTTTAAATTTTTGGAATTTATAATAAAAACAAGGGGGAAGTGTGTGTGAAAACAAAGATATATATATATAGTAAGGAGAAAATATATACAACATAAAAGATATGTGAAAAGAAAGATAAACAAAAATAATTTTGAAAAAACAAAAATAGAGTTTTTAGTTCAAACCAAGCTGCAGAGTCTTCAGTACAAACTAAGCTACAAAATATAGCACACTCAAATGGGGAGTTTAATTGAAGAATTTTGATTTTAGATTTTGTGCATGATGACTATTTTTGTCACTAATGCCAAGTAGTTTGATTGTTAATCTTATGGCAAGACATAGTGTCAATTAGTACCAAAACACTTGATCATTATGGGAAGATAGTAGTAACTGAGCTACCAGACAAAAGAATGAATTGAGCTTAGGAATTAACCAAGTTAACAGTGTTAACCAAGCATGTAGGACATAGTTTCAACCAAGTTGATAGTTCCCAGTAAGTTATAGTGTCAACCAAGTTAACAATATCTACTAAGCTCCACTATAAACTAAGTCAATAAAGTATTCTTGTTTCAAGATAATAACCAAGAAGGTAGAGTAGTGTGAATTGAGCTGACAGTGTTTGTCAAGTGATCAATATGAATTGAGAATCCAATATCAACCAAGTGCCAGAGTTAGCCAAGGTGAGAGTGTTGTCCAAGTGTCTACAATATCACTCAAGTAAGTCATTAGACTCGAGTTACAACACTGAGCCAACTTGATAATTATTTTGCAACTATTTATGTTGTAGCCAACCTATAATGCTATTATTTGGATGGGTATAAGTATGAGGTATTTTTTTTGTCCAAATGATGTACTATGAGTTGAAGAATATTACATACAAGCAAATATGGAAGACCGAAATATTTAGAAGGCTACAGGCAACATAAAGAAAGGCAAAGACTCATCTATCACAATTAGGTGATCATTTTACTTCAAATGATCTTCATTAGAAATTAGAGTTACATATCAAATTTCAATCTATTGATTAATCCTAATAGGTGCATTAGTTCCAAATCCCTTAATAGGGTGGACCTAAAAATATTTTGTACAAACTCCTAATAGAGTACATACTTAAATGTATTGTATAAATCCTTTCACAAGGTGGACCTAGTAGTCCTTATTACTCTTAACTGATTAGATCTCTAGAAGTGATCAATTGTAAGCCTTAACAAGCTAACTTTAATATTGTAGCACTGAAGCATTATGAGTGTCATCCCCATCCCAGTTTTACCTTCAACTTGGTGGGTTTTTGGGTTACCAAATATTGTGTTATGGTGTTGTTACTTTATTGATTTATGTTTCATGCATGCAAGTAGATTAGATAACATAATAAAGTGGATTAAGTGAAAGAAGTTTAAGTGGTTCTTGATTCACTCCCCTCCTCTTAGTCACCTAATTTTCATTACATTTCCAATAATAGGTTCAATAAATGGACACTTTGAGGCCCATTCTATTTGAAATTTCTTAATCTATAGATCCCAATTTTTTTCTTTTTTGGATTTTGCATCATTTTTTTTTTCCTTTTTTCCCTTTCCCACCCATGCACCATCACCGTCTTTGGAATTCTCATCCAAGTTGATTGTATGAATATCATTCTAGCTACTCTTAGTATTTGTAGGACTAGAAAAAAAAGGAGAATGCATAAATGAGAGAACCACAAATCTAATCCAAAAATAAAAGCCATTTGAAAATAAAAGAATTCAAAATAATAAAACTCTATTTCAAATGGAGTTCATATGCTCTATTGATGTAGCTCTTGATCTTGATAGAGAATACTAGGATAATATGGT
This sequence comes from Cupressus sempervirens, assembly GCA_028749045.1. Lineage (NCBI taxonomy): Eukaryota > Viridiplantae > Streptophyta > Pinopsida > Cupressales > Cupressaceae > Cupressus > Cupressus sempervirens. The sequence goes on along the minus strand of CM053785.1, from coordinate 138,539,056 downwards.
TAACAAAACAAGTGCAAATAGGCTCAATTTATAGGTTTTGAAAGCCAAAATGCAAAATTGGAAGGAAAAGAGCGCAATTGGAAATTATCATAGTTAAATTTCATAATTTTGAAAATTTCCATGATTAAAAGATTAAAATTATAAAATATGTCATAAAATAGCACATTATGACAAATTGTAAGATATTAGCATAGAAAGATGTAAAAACATTTAGTAGATGAAGTGGAAAATGAAAGGGGAGGTGTAAGAAAAGAAATGGAAAGTGAAAGTGTTGGAGAAAGGAAGGTGTAATAGTGGAAGCTAGAAAATAGGAAGTGGAAGCACAATTAGCTGGAAAATATAAGAGTTAAAATTTTTAAATTCAAAAACTCATTATTCCCTCAAAAATGAAAAATAGAAATTAGGAAAGTAGAAAATATAAAATTAGGAATTAGGAAATATGAAATTCCCAAACTTCATGGAAATGGAACAATTAATTAATAAATATTAATTAATTAAGAATAATTAGTAAAAGAGGATGAAATAATAAGATGTGATTAAATTAAATGATTAAAGACATATGAATAAACCATTGCTTATTTATTCCTATAGAGAAATTAACAAATTGATCGGCCAAGATCATGACAAAATAAATATAAGGAATAACCCTATTAAAGGATCACAATGAAAATGTAGACCAAGTGTGATGATGTAGAATAAGATAGAATTGATGATCAAATTGATTGGATACGTGATGCCAAATTAAATGACATAAATTGATGACTTGTCAAGAACACATGACAAGGATTGATGACATATGATATTTAATAGACTTTGCAAATGCCATAGGTTGATTACAATTGATTGATAGGATTGATGACATGTCAAGGACACATGACATGAAATGATGAATGTTGATAAGGCACTCAAGGATGTAACAATGACTAAAAGGACTAATAATGATAAGATGATGACATTGAAAATCATTTCAAATTGGTTATGAGATTATCTATATTTGATTAAAAATGGTTACAAATGATGAAAAATATATCAAAATATGTTGAGAAACAAGTCAAAATGTTTATCAAGTTGGCCAAAATATTGAAGTTGATGAATTAAGAAAATGGGACAAGTTAGGATAAAAAAGTGATGAAAGAGTAGGTACAAACCATTTTTGAGCATCTACATTTTGCCCCTCTTTTCTGCAATGTGATTATGAGCATTGTGTCAAAGAATAATAAAAAAAAATATCAATTCCACAATTAAATTGAAATTTATGCATTCTAAATCTTTTTCTAGTCCAACATTTGGTTAACCTGGTGTGAACATGCTTTACTAATGTTCTTTCTTTTTCTTGTGAGCTTGTAGGTGCAAGGATGGATGCTTAGAGCACTCTTGGAGTCTAACTCTATTTTTTGTTCAATTTCTTTATTTTGAGAACCTAAAATGAACAAATGAACAAAAAAATCACATAGTCTAATTAGGAGGTGAATGAACCACATATCATGTCATCTAGCTGAACTAGAAAGGGAAAAAAACAACAACTTATTTTATGCATGCAAATTTTCCTTTCTTAATGGGTTAATGAATAGAATTTTTCACGTAGTATAATTAAGAGTATCAAAGAACACTTGGTTTGTTTCTTGGAAGGAGCATTTTTCATTCTAAGTGTTTGGTATCTCTTATCACTTGTAATCTCAAAAGGATATATAGATGTATCCTCTCCCCTTGCCTTTGTAGAACTTGGTTGAAGAGAAATTTGTGTAGTTCTTTTAGAGTAGCATTTTTTGTGTTACTAGTGGTCTCTTTTTAGCTTGTGCCAATCATGGGACGAAGATCATGTCATGAAAACTACTAATATATTTGATGCATGAGGACGTTGTTTGAAGAACTTGTGTGTTTTCCTTAAAACCAATGTGTCTTTGAATTCTTAGATTAGAAAACACTTTGTTTGGTGCTTAAAATGAGCTTTTTTTTGTTCTACTTGGCATGTTTACAATTTTTAAATCCCAAAGGGTTATAATGATGTATCCTCTCCACTCACCTTTTTGGATCATGGGTGCAAGAGAAATCCATGTAATTCTACCTTGGAGCAAGATACCCTACCTTGGAGCAAGATACCCTACCTTGGGTATGTCAGGGGACAACTTCAGAGCATTAATAGGCCAAAGCCAAGTCTCTACTCTAACTTCTATATAAAGGCTTGGTTGGGGGTAATGCCCAATCAGTGGTATGGTTGGGTGATAGCACTCCTCTAGTGCCCTTAGAGGTGTGTCAAACCTCAAGGCTACCTTGGAGCAAGATACCCTACCTTGGAGCAAGATACCCTATATTGGGTATGTCAGGGGACAACTTCAGAGCATTAATAGGCCAAAGCCAAGTCTCTACTCTAACTTCTATATAAATGCTTGGTTGGGGGTAATGCCCAATCAGTGGTATGGTTGGGTGATAGCGCTCCTCCAGTGCCCTTAGAGAAGCCTACCTTGGAGAAAGATACCCTATATTGGGTATGTCAGGGGACAACTTCAGAGCATTAATAGGCCAAAGCCAAGTCTCTACTCTAACTTCTATATAAAGGCTTGGTTGGGGGTAATGCCCAATCAGTGGTATGGTTGGGTGATAGTGCTCCTCCAGTGCCCTTAGAGGTGTGTCAAACCTTGGTCCTCAAGGCTAGGAGACCTCCTATGGGAGTTTATCATCCACTTTCTAAATAGTGTGTCCCATACTACAAATTGAGTTTTAGTGGCCTAAATCCTTCTATCCACTAGCTCAAGTGGTCAACCTTGCCCATGTAGACATCTCACACTTCCGTGGTCCTTAGTAGAGACATTAGTCTCTTGGGAATTGATTCCCCTTGGGAAGAGGATCTTGGTATGTCCGAGAAGTGAGTACATTATAAAGCAGGGCCTATACTACCAAGATTCTAGGTTGTCCACTCTAGATAAGTGTGGTTGAACTTTGGGTCAAGAGAGAATTTAGTGGATACAGTCCTTTTAGCCTAGGTTGGGTTGTGTTTTTTCACTTTTGACAACAACCATTCTATTTGATGTGTCTTGCATGAGTGTTTCACATTAATCAAGATAATTGCCAAATTAATAAACTTGCAAACACTTGACAAAAACCTTCAAAAAAATTGCAAAACATATACTTGTCAAACTTGTCCAAAACCTTCAAAATATTTTGCAAACACACAATAGTCAAACTTGTCCATAACATTGCAAAACATGGAAACTCAAACTTTTTCCCTTAGGATCTTATGTCATGTCTCTTAGAAATTATTTTGAATATTTATCTTTCATTTTCCATATCATATGCTTATCATAGTCCTTGCATAATTATTATTTTGCACTTAGGCCTTTGCATTTTGTATGTCCTAGTCCTCATTTTTATCCTTGCATAACCCTCATTGTCCTCATTGTCTCTACTACATTTGGATCCACTTTATAGTGGTAGGCCATCATAATTACGATGTCTACCCATCACCCTAGCGATAGAACCATGAATTGGCTCCCATAAAATGGTTGTTAGACTTTTGCTGTCACAAATTATGATGGCAAGGGAAACTATTGTAGTGGTGACACTAACACTATCATAACTTGGAAGAAGGGAGGGACAAGACTTCATGTTCATGATGTCACAATTGCAACAATACACTATCATACGATAGTTTAAATTTCTAGTCAGTCATTGCAATTGTAATATGTATGTGATAGTCATGTTGTACAAGTGATAGTTATCTATTGGATCTTGCCATCATAATTTTGATGCTATTGTGACAACTATACTATGCAAGGAATGGCTAGCCATTAGAATGGACCATCACAATTACAACAGCTGATTGAATTATTAAAAAAAAAAATTCTTTTGTGCCATTGCAATACCAATGGATAGCCATGACACCAAAAGTTGCTTGTTTTTAGATCATAGTTGTTGCATGGGAAAGATTGTGTTTCCTTTAATGATGTTTATGGTTTATTTTCATGATGCTACTTCATATTTAGATTTTTTCTTTATGGATTGTAGAGTCTAAAGAGTAAAGGATGTGACACAACATATTACAGCTATCTTGAAGACTTAGAAAAACTTGTAGCATGCTTAAACCCAACAAAAGCTATATGTTGATAGACACTTAGCAAAGATAGTTTTTGAGGTTGCTAACATGGTGTTCTTGAGATTGCACTACATATAAGATCTTCCAACAAAAGGAATTGATCCAAGTACCCAAAGCTATGATTTAATGGACCCTATAATGTATTAAGGAAGAGATTGGTGAGGTAGTATATGAGCTTGAACTTCTAGCTCGCAACAAAATTCATTATATTCTACATGTTTCCTATTTGAAGAAAGCCCTTGGACATAAAAATGCCCCTTCACAAGTGCTTCCATTTATGGATGATGAAGGAAAATTGATCCTATAACTTGGAATGGTGTTGGGTGTGAGGGAAAAGAGGTCAAGGAACAAGATTCTTTTGGAGTATCTTGTGAAATGGAAGAATCTTTCACTTTAGGATGCAATGTGGGAAGGAGTGGAGATTTTTGAGAATACTAGTTTGAAATTCCTTGAGGTCAAGCAATTCAGCTAATTTGTCAGTTTAGATTTGAGTACTGAGTCAGGTTCAAGATTCACTCAAATTTCTTTGGGTTGGGTTCAGATTCATTTTGGGCCTACTTTACATACAATAATATTAACAAAAAATAAAATAAAATGTACATAGATGCAGCAGTACATAAGTTCATACACCGCCCGCTAATATTAAAGAAACATAAAAAAATACGCCACCATGTCAATGTTTTAGTTTTAAAAAAAAATGTCAACATTGATAATCAAACATCATTGAACAAATGTAATCATGGACCATCGAGAAAATCATCATTGTGAAGCAACTCATCATCATTTTGTTGTTGAAAATATGTAGTACAAAAAGTATCGCTATAGGCCCATTTAAGGTAAGGTTGTGATCGTTACAATATTCTAAGCTTCACACATCAATTGTCATACTCGATGATTCAAAGTAAGAAGCTTTGGATTAGATTGGATGAAATCATGTCATGTAGCAACCAAAATTATTTAAACAAAATATTCAATTTCTTTCTACCTTTGTGGTTGGTTTGTTAAGGATATACAATTTAAACTTAGCAACAACCATCATTAGAAATTAAAATATACAATTTAAACTTGCTAACAAACATCATTAAAATTTTCTTCTATTAATGCAATCCCCCATAATGCTTTTTATATATTCGATCATCTAAAATGTCTTACCATTTTCTGTAATTAAAATGAGTGGATTTTCATATCTATGTTTGATGTAGTTTAACAACTCTCCTATTCCATGTGGATATATGTAGAGCCAATCCGATGCTTCCTATTGTCCCATTAATTGAAAAAAAATCAACTTTAGCAACCATGAATTTTAATAATATTATACTCATTTAATTAAATAGTTGTATTTTTTTAATGAGTTTTGTGAGTCTTTCCACTGATTTGATGAGCATACCATTTATGTAAGAGTTCATTTTATTTTATTTATGTTTTTATTTTATTTACATCTTTCTTTTTATACCAGTCTCATATCCTCTAGTGGCATAGGAATAAGGTATATTTAGATTTATCTTGTGCTTCACTCGATCCCCAAACTCTTCAAAGCATAAATCACTGTAAGCTTCAAAATTTGTCCTATATATTCAAAATATTGTTCTAATTATTCTCATAAAATGAGTAATCAATGAACGAAATAAAGAAGTATACTATACTATATGGACATAGATGCAAAAATGATTTCATGATTTGGAAGGGTTTCATACAAATGTGACATCATTTTCTCATCTTCTGGTGCATGTCATTTTTCCATACATCCAAAATAAGATTTTTCCATTCTAAATCAAGAATGCACGTGTAGTTGCATTCTATATGCATGGACAATAGGTGGAGCTAAAAAAATGCACCATGTTCATTTTTATTTGGTAGGTCTATTAAGTTTTTAAAATTATAGACCATCATGAACATTAAAATTCTAGCTGTTATGGCTGAGAGCATGTCCTTAGCAAGCCAACACATTGAAAGTCTTGATTTGCTTGCATCTTGAGGAGATTACCCTAGCCTATAATAGTCAAATTTACAATGTTCATGATGGTCTATAACTTAAAATACCTAATTAAAGACCTCTAACAAAAATATAAACTTTTTTTCATTTTTTAGCTCAACTTGATGTCATATGCGTATGAATTGAGATTTCATATTGAACTATGGCCTCCTTTTACATTGCCTAAAACCAAGAGATTCACACAGTTAGTTGTCATGCAATCATAGGTTAATATTGAGCTTCACTTGGTTTTGAAAATATTTTAATATTATCTACTAATTAGGCCAACCACGTGAAGGTGGAAGCTCATTTGCCTCCCCCTCCCCCTCCCCCCCCCCCCCCCCAACCCCAACATATTAACATCTAAAATCTTTAAGAAAGGATCAATATTTAAAGTACTTGGAAGTTGGGATACTCTCATGGGAAGTCCATCTTCATTTCTCATGAGAAATTGATCACAATTCTTTACTGTTCCCATACATTTAAAATGGGTACATCTAGGAATGTCCCCATTGCCTCTTGCATAAAATGAATCCAATATTACAAAATTCCCCCTAAGAAATAATAGTTCAAGTGAAATAAACACATGAAAAATGAGATAGAAAAAGAGGAATATACTTACTAATAGGTGTTTCCATTGTATGTGTGGCCATGCTATGTGTTGCCAAAATTGTAGTTATCATTATCTCTTTGATTTTGTTCCTTGTAGTGGATGGTGTAGTGAACATAGGATCAATGCTAAGAGCTTAAAAATAAGATTGTTAGAGCACAAAAAACAAGATTGTTAGAGCTATTAAAAAAATTTGTTCGAGAAAAATACAAGTGTAAGATAGAACATGTGATGTACTTGAACCACGTGAAGTGTCATCATCTAGGACATGGCCCTTTAACCTATTCAATATCCTCTATAAAAATAACACATGCATTTTATTTAATGACATAAATAAAAGAGTATACTATAAAAATTGTTGTTGAAATTTTCTTATAATTGAAAACTACATTAAGACTTACTATAGAAGTCTCAACTAGGTGCATCAACTCATCCTCTCTCTATTGTATTTGAGGAGTCTAAGGTTGAATTGATGCCAATTGAGTTAATGCTCTTGATAGTGCATGAAGGACTTTTTGCAATGTAGCCATAGGATCAGTGGCTGGTGCAAAATCAAGTTTACTATTATTCCTTTTCAACATCCCACCTTTTCATTTCATCCCTATTCATCACATTTCTCACCCAACGATTGACCCATCTCAACCCTATAAATATGGTCCATTTATATATCCAACTACCACATCAACACAACTCCAATTTCATATTGATTACTTATTTGGAATATCTTTCTCCCATTAATAGGTTTTGATGGTGGTAGAGAACTAATTATCTTAGTTGTTGATGAGAACCAATAGACATTATTGTCTAGCTTAGGGACATAAAGACAAGATATGGGTGCAATGAAGAAAATATCATAATTTGTGTTTCATTTATGCCTCTTCATTTTGATTTTTTTTAAGGGAAGCCTATCAATGCTAATAGAAAACAATAATGAAATTTCTAAGAGTTTATAATTGTTTAACAAAATTAATGTTTTACAAGAAAATACACCTTAAGAACGGTTAGTTCAGAAGCAAGAACATGGTATTGAAATAGTATAGAAAGTGCTTGACATGAGAAGTCCATAAGTGAGGGTGTTGACCAATCTTGAAAACTTGAATATTGAAATGAAAGCTATTGAGGATCAAACAACTATGTTAGAGTTACAACACAATGTGAAGTTGATTTTAGATATGGTAGAGGCAAATATTTAGAAGTTTTATCAAAATTTATGGCACAAGAGAGAGTATGTGGTAATATACCAAAAGGAGAAGCCGCAGCTTTAGAAAGAGAATGCATGACAAAAACAATAGCTAGACAACATAGAGGATATTATGGGGGCACTGGATAGAATCTAGGAAATTGTTATAGTAGGTACTATGACATTGGAATCACTTGCAAGTGTCTTTGTGAATTTACGGTCCAAATATTAGGAGGACTACAAGTTGTGCAATTTTTGATGTATTTCATCTGCATTTTCTTTTCCATTGCTTATAAGAGTATTTCAAGATTGGGAACCACTTCAACATCATTTTCATGGTTCAAAGGTAATGTCATTATGGCAGAGGCTTCTACAAGGGAATGAGCATTGTGATTATGACATGTAAATAGAAGCAACACTTGCTTCTTCAACTCATTACACTCAACTTTGAACTAAAGTTATTCTTCCAGTAGTTAGAATAGCTGCTACAAATTCTTGAGGGCCAAGGACCCTAAACCTATGCTACATTTTCTAGAGACATGGGAGAAGTTACTACTAGCTTCAGTACTTCATAACATTTTGGATCATAGTGATGCCCAATTAATAGCAATAGTAGATACTTGGGGTCCTTGCAATGAGATTGTTCCAATACATGCATGATTACATCCTTGGCTTCCATTTTTGGGACAATGTATGGAGCCTTTATATCCAACCATTATTTATAAGTTGGGGCATGTGCTTCATGATTGGCATGGAAGTGATGCATCTGCATATGCAATTTTATCACCTTGGAAAAGTGTATTTAATCCCAGTAGCTGGGAACAACTAATTGTTCATTTTATTGTACACCTAATCTTCTGATAGTTCTATAGGAATTTGTAATTAACCCAACTAATCAAAAACTAGACCAATTTAACTAGGTTATAACTTGTTTCTTTCTAAATATATCTACTATGATATGTTTTTGTAAATTTTTTTTGAACTCTGCCTATTTTTCCTGGTCTGCATTATTTTTGTGCAGGATCTTGAGGTAAGTCACTTAGCATGGGTTGATTGAGTTTTATTATTTTATTATTTGGTTTTTGGAATATGTATGCAGTTGGATCAATTTTCTTTTTGTGTTAAGATGTAATAAGCACCTTAAAAAAGATCTCTCTGTATACATACATACATTCATAAACACACACACACACACACACACACATGTGTGTGTGTATATATATACACATACATATATATATACACATATGTGTGTGTGTGTGTGTGTGTATATATATATATATATACATACATACATATATGTGTATGTATTTATGTATGTATGCATGCATGTATGTATTTAAATTTAAATTAAATTCAATTAAGTTTTAAATCATATTTATGAAATTCCCTAATATTAATAAAAATATACAAGAAAAATGATATTCTACTTCTAAAATTCAATCTTTATATGCATTTGTAAAAAAAAAAATCCAACTCTAATTTACATAAGCTTATCCATTCCATTTTCTCCACAACTTAAGTAGAAAGAAGGCCAACCATGACATTCTTGAGGAGGCCCTAATTCATGTTTGAATATGTTCAACCTCCATTCCACATTAAAAAATAATGGCCTTCAAAAACTTGAGAAATAAAATAAATGGTAGGATGATTGCCTAACAGGAGCATCCCAGCTTCCAAGTCATCAATCTTTTGCAGGGAAAATCTCTAAAAATGTGGTCTTGGCATTTATTAGGAATTCTAATTGCTTGAAGTAAATACTTATGTTCTCTATGTTGATGAATAATTTCTAGAGGATGAGTGACAGGTCTGGATGGATAGAGTTGGTTGTAATGAATTTATCTTGTTATACACTTGTGAGATTCTAGGACTGAATCATAGTAAGATTTGAATAGGATTAGCTATAGAGGTTTTAGTATCTAAAACAAATATGTTTTGTTTCTAAATTAGCTATATTTAGTCATTGTAAGCCTAAGTAGGAGAGGCATAGAAAGGCCAAGTAACAATATGATGTAGAAAAGGTGACAAAAAATCGAAGGGAAAAAAAGAGAAAAGGGCCATTTCATTTATTAAGATCTTATCTTGGAAGCTTTCTCATATTGTAAGAAGTTAGAGTTCACTCATCTTGGAGAATTTGTAAGGATTTTCAAGTATTAATGTATGATTTGTAAAATATTTTCTCTTCTTTTTATCTCCATGTTGTTATGTTTTTGGTTATGAGTTGGTAAAGGTGGTGTTACCCTTTATCATAGCATGTGAGTGGTCAAGACAAAATATTATGTATCAAACCGAATTTATCAATGAATGAGAAGTAAGTGCAATGAAAATATTTTGAAGGAAACACCCTTTATATTTTTTCTACTTAATCTATTCTACATTCTCTATCTCCCCATGATTTGATATTAGAGCCAAAGTTTCATATTACTAGAGAAGAGGTGAAAGACATTTATTAGATGCATGCGATGAGTGGTATTATTGTTGGTTGACGTGGAGGTAAATTGTCAAGGAAATCACCTCTGAGATCAACTTGTGTGATTTTTTTGGTATTAAATGTGTAGAAGATTACCACTATGTGGTCATTTAGAATTTGATAATTTCAAATGTATATTAATGGTTTGATGATACACCTAGATTGTATTTATTATAATTAGTACCGAGTTAAATTGTTAGTTATAAGTATTGGCTAAGTACATTGCTACATTGTATGCATGCATTCCAAATGTAGAAAAATGTAGAACTTGAAGATAAATTAAAAGTCTAGTTTTTTTCTTTGAAGAGATAAATTAGTATGGTAAGAGATAATGAAGCCAAATTAGCATCTCCATGTGCTAAGGAAAATAGTTGAATTGTAGCTAGAAATCATATTCTGTGTTTTAAGAGCTCCAAATTATTGTTATGAATATGATTTAAGATCAACCATAGATGAATCCCTTTGAAGGAATAATATGCCAATATAAAATTAATTACATAACTCATAAAATTATTTGAGTGAGTTGTATGTGGAGATATATTCTTTTGTGTGTGCCAGTGCAAAAGTAGAATATTCAAAGCATTGATATTTTGATGAGCATAAACCTAAGTCACTAGACTATTGAAGATGAGGCTTTTACCCATTTAGTTAAAAGTTTTTGAATAATGTGGTTGTACCTTTATTGTGATGATATTGAGATGCTATTGTTTTTGGATCAATGAAGTTAGTTTTATTCATAAAATGATTTAGAATCCACCATAAGATGTGTTAGTATAAGTAACAAATAGAAGTGCCACTTGTGTTTCAGATATGTAGTTAAGTGTTTTTTTTTCCTAGAGGGTTGGATCTAATTAAAAAAATGACTAAATGTTTTGGAGGTTATATTTACAATAAATTTGAAACTATTTAACATGAAGTATATATTTGGGGAAAATGATTGATTCTAGTAGCAAGAACAACCCACCTACATTTTGACCCCATCTTTTGGTATTAAAATGGGTATTCTCTTTGGATCAAAATTGTTAGTTGGGTGATTTTGTTTTACAAATTTTAGAAATTTAGAGTCTTAAATATGGAGGGTAAAATGTTATTGTTCTTGTTATGTCAAGATCTTTACAAAATTAGGTTGATTTCCAATGTACTGTAAATCTATTAAAGAGAAGGATCTTATGCCAAATGAGTTTGACAAAGCACTAGTACTTTGGAACTATGCATGGGAGGGGGGGGGGGGGGGGGGGGGGGAAATGGAGGAAGTGTTACTTATGTTCATAGCATTCTGTATTAGTTATAGAAACAATAAAAGAAAAAGTGATTTTTCTAGAACAAATTCCCTTCTTGGATATTCTTGTACTAATGTTTCCAATAAGCCAAAACAAAATTTCATCCCAGTTATTTCTAGAGACTAACAAATTCCCTTTCCTCTTATTGTAGTGATTATCTAGCTACTAAATATCTTTGATAGAGACTGCATTAAGCTTAGTAAAATCTTAATTTTCTTGTAAAACCTTAATTTTATATGATTCAAATATGCGGTGTTTGATGAAGCTTAGTAAATTGATATAAAAGAAAATGTAGTTGGTCATACCATTTTCTATTACAATTGTTAGAGATGATGTAAACACAAACACTATGTTATTATAGATATACACATTCTTACTTGTTTCATTGAGGTATAGATAACACTTACTCCTCTTCCACTCTAAGGCAATGCAGAGCAAGGGCACGTAGATCATAGAGAATTACTTTCTTACATGTTTGGTAGCTTCTACTATGAAATATCTAGATCCTTTGAAGGTAACCAAAACCATGATCAATAGAAGAACAACCAAACAATCTTGATGACTCAAGTTTGATGTTATTAGTAGAAATTGTGCAAATTAATCCCAAAATCATGTTGTGGACAACTTCATTAACCTCATTTGTTATTTCAATTAGTGAACGAATAATTAGTGATTAGGGGTTTGATTAAATAGAACTAAAATCAAAGGCTAAAAACTATCTCCAAACACTAGAGTTTTTACTTTAAGTCAACCAAACACATAAAACCCTACTGGCACCACAAATTGATAAATTTTTTTCTAAAAAACCTGACAAAGAGCTACAACTAAGGCCTTTGGCATTGATCACATATTTAGAATACACATAAAGTCTAAATGATTACATCAATTTTAGAATATAGATCTTTAAATCAATAAAGATACAATTGAAAATATTTTCCAACAACCATAAGGTTTGTAATGAAAAGTTCACTTTGTTCTTTACTATTATGAATTTTGTAGCTAATTATATAAAGTTGGGAATCTAGACTATTGAGAAGTTGATTGAAATTTATAGTTTTTCTATTTAAAAAATCTAGAAACCCTAGGCACACTCTTTAAAGAGTCGAGCCACTTAAATTTGTCACAAAATTATTCAAAGTGTATATCTATAATATTCTTGTAATTGCAAATGCCTATCATAAACTATTTTAGTGTGTTTCTCAACTATGTTAGCCACACTCATGGTTCTTGGATTGTCTGTGGCTTTAATGTAACATGTTTGTTATGATTGTTTGATTTGGAGGCTAAAATAATATTTATGATGTAGCTATTGATGTGGATATAGTTTATTGTGCTACATTTTTGTGCCATTTTCATATATGAATATTCCTAAGTGATCTTTGTCAAGGTGGTCCCAATGTCCTCCATCCTAAACAATATCACTGACCTCAAAGTCTTTGAAGAATATTGAGACATCCTTTCTTTTCTAGCTAACATAGGGGTGTTTAAGTACTATATTAAGATTAGGATGAAACTTAGAAGAATTATTTTGAGAATGGAATCCTCAATCTCCCTACCAACAACATGTTCAAGGGAATGGTGGCTCTAGAAAAAATCTTTGACTTAGGACCCCAAGTGAAAGAAAAGATTCTATAATCACCTACTAGGGGAAATATAAAGAGATACATGTTTAGAAGGAAAAGAAAAGAACATTTACATAGGTACCTCTTCTTCCCTTGATGAAAATTGCAAAGCAAGGGCACAAAAATCACAAGAGCAATGCATGACAACAAAATTTTAGAGCAAGGGCACAAAGATAACAAGGGCATGATAATGAAATGCAGAGATCACAAGGACACATCAATGAAATCCTAGATCCATACTCTTTCACATTTGATCTCCACCAATGTTTAGAGCTCTCCACCCTCATTCAGAGCTCTCCATAGTTGATCAAATGGGGAATGATTAATGTTGTGTTTTTTTGGTTTTTTTGTTGGTTAACAATTTTTCTTCCTTGATATTTTGGTTTGCACCTTGACTCTTGACTTTCCTAATGGCTTATGGAAAACAAAGAAGTTAACAATCGAATGGGTCAGTGTAGTAATCTATCAAAGACCCCTGAATTGAAAAGTACAAATCCCTTATGAGTGCAAGATATGCAATGAATTTGTCTTTCAAGTTTTGGGGGAGGAAAAAACCAAGTTGCTCAACACTTTAAACAACCTAGACAGAGAAGGGGGACTAACTCACAACAAGAAATCTATTACAATCTAGGTGTAAGAATGGAAACATGCATAACTAACTACAACAACACAAAGAGAGGAAGAGATAATAAAATAAGTAATTTTTAGAATATGCAGTTAGCTAATATTTTGACAATATCTTGATTTTCTATCCCTCAGCTACTCTAGACACTAGTTTTTGGTTTCCTTATGTAATGAACTAAACTAAACACACAAACCACGATGAATAAATGAGAGAATATAAGACATGCATATGTTGAAGAGAGTAAGACATACAATCTATTGAGAAAAGGAAATAAAGCTAAGTTCATTCACATTTATTCAACTTTCAACATTAATACATTCATTCCATACAATCCATTCTATACTAAATGAGTAGAAAAACTTAAATGAACTCAGAGTCACACATAGTAGTCCTAGCTACAAGGGTTTTCCCATAAATTTTGTCAATCTTATTAACTTCACCAAAGATTACATTTATAGGCTTACTCAAAATGGTTGGTTAGATTGGATGATTGGATTTGTAGAGCATCTCTGAAAAAAAGGACTAAAAATAGGACAAGCTTGAATAATTGTCCATTATAGAGATTAGAAAAATTCCAAGAATGGTTAAAATTAGAAAAGATAAGGAGAATAGTAGATGTCTAGAAAGGAATCAGAACATCATGTCTTCTTAGAGGTAACTAACTTAGCTCTATAAGCTTTCATGGATTCTAGTACTCATGCAAAATAAAGTTAGTTATGAGCTTTCATGTCTTTTGAGATGACTTTAGCCAACTCTTTGACACCTAGAATGAGGATATTGTCAGCTTGGCTCATCCAATAGTCATGCATTTCTACCAGTTTATCAATTCTAGCCATCTTTGATTGGAACTTCTCTATTTCTCTCCTTATGAACGCATCCACTTTTGAGAGTTACTGGATCTTGGACACTTGGAAGTTGAGGGGGTCAATGGCTTCCTCAAAAAATTCTAGAAACTTGGACTTCATTCTCTCAATGTCCATGAGCTTGCCATGATTTGACACAGGACTGTATGTGCAAGATCTTCAAATATTGAAACAACTTTTCAATGATCTTTTTCACTAGGTAATGCACATCCTTGAGTTCATTTTTAGATTTCATAGAGCTTTTCTATGAAAAACTCCAAGGATTTCTTCCAGTGGACTAGTGACTCTTTTCTAGTCTTTAGAATATCATGAGTAATGGGTACATTAGTCTTCGTGTCTATCACTTCTTGTAGAAAGGCTAGTTGCTCGTTTAGCTTGTCTACTACCTTCTATATGGCTTTTTGATGATTTGAAGCTACCTCTCTAAGCTTACAAGAATCCAACATGAGGCTTCCCAGGTTATCAAATAATGGGGATCTTGAGCCTTGATTTGATCTACCCATGCCCAACCTACCTGCTTGAATTGTCTTTCTTACTGTAGCTTGAGGAGTAAGTTCTTGTTCTTCTCTGCATTTAGGTTGAATTGACTGGAATAATTAATTTTCAGTTCAAACTTTATGTAATCCACTAGCTCTTTGTTTGAGGCCTTCAATATCTCCTTATCCACTCCAAGCTCTTCCATCTTATTCTCAACTTTCTCATTATTTGACTTCCACATATTCACCATGGGTCATGAAATGGAATGCCAAGATCTAATTTCCTTATTTGGAAGTCATCCTTTGAAAGCTTGTGAAATCTTCCTTCTTTCTGAGGCTTGACAATCTCAACTAGCATGTGGCCAATTGTTGAATCTATAACCAGCACTACAATGGCCTTCTTCTTCTTCTTTATCTTTTATGGCTGGGAGGAGGTAACTTGTGTGATCAAATCCTTTGATGGGGTTTCATCCTCATACATCCTCTTCTTCCTATCAATGGTCTCTTTGAGCCAAGAATCTATAGAGAGCACATTAATGGTAGATTACAATGCAGAGAGGTTGAATAGCTTCCTCAAGATCAATGGAGTTAGCTTGCTTTGAGAAGTGAGAGGGAAGGCAACTACTTTAGTTATCGATAGGGCTAGAGTATCCCCTTGCTAAGATGCTTCCTATTCTTGGCCATCCATGGGGTTAGTATCACCATCCAAATTGATGACTTGAATAGGGGAAGATGGCTTAACCACTAATTTTTCATGTTCCTTCCCCTTATCCTTATCATCTTCCTTCTCTCTAGTCTTCCTAATGTCTGGGAGAGGGCCAACTCCATAGGTGGGAGTGAGTGGCACATTCTTTTCTAGAGGCTAGTCCACTCCTTGGAAAATGGATTGTGATAGCCTTTTAGATGTTGATGTAGTGGTTGTTGCAATTGACTAGGCAACTCCACCTAATACCCCACTTGCAGAACTAATACTCCCAACCCTCTTTTTCCTTTCTTGGGTCCACTCCACCCATTTTTATATTCTCTTGATTATCCCCTACATGAGAACCTCCATTGTGTCAATGATTGGGTCTGTAGGTGAGGTAGACAAAATGGGTTTTTTTAAAATCTTCTAATAAGGTTTGGGGTGCATGTAGGCTTCATCATCTACAAGGTCTAAGACATCAACAAGAATTTTATACAATTTTATTTCATCAATAGTTAGTCTTCACCAAAATCTCTCTCGATTTTGGTACTCATTGAGATACATAGACTAGAAATCTTCAATATTTAGGACATGTTTGTAGGCATATCCCAACTTTAGATGATCCATCACAAAATTAACTTGATCATATTGAGGCCGGAGCACCTCAGAATCTAAAAATTTAATCTTAGTCTCAAAAATCTTTGCCAAATTTTGAGCATCTTATCTGGAGGCACATGAATACAGGCCTACCACTATAGGGAATGGAATCACATCAATCTTCTTCACATTTGAACACATGGTGTTCATTTGTAGGATTTGTTGATACAACTTGACTAGAACTACCTTTTCCTCTAGATATCTAAGAAACCTCTTAGGGAATCCATCATAAGCTCCTATTTGCAAATAGGAGAAACTCAAAAAATGGATGAATGAGAATCCAAACTAGCTAATGGCCGAAATTGTCTCTAGTGAGAATCTCCTTTCCAGACACCCTTGTAGTTCTTAGCATAGCCTCATTGTAAAAGTATCATTTATAGCTATGTATTCCTCATAGATCCTTTCTAGTTGCAGATGTGGGTAGAATTCATAGACCTTGGTGCACTCATCATAATTTGGGATGTTAGAGAGTCCAAGCCATAAGTGGTGGGTTACCAAGCATAGATTAAATAGGAAGACATGTAGAATTTCTTGAATCCTTTGGCCAACTACAACCATGAGGTGAGCTCATCACAAATGATATGTGCCTAGTCAATCTACATATTCTTAGCACAAATTTTTTATACCAAGAAGAAGTGGTGCTCAATGAACTCCAAAATCTGTTCTTTTACTTTCACTCCGAGGAGGAGTGCGTAGACATCCACAATCTCTCGCTTCAAATTTGTTCCAAATAGAGTGTTTGACATTTTTCTCTTCTTTGAGTGGGTAGTCTGGAACCAAGTCCTCTACATGTCCTCCAATCTATGGGTCTTCTTCTCATTTAACATGGATGTGGAGGACCCAAAATTGATATCACAATATTGTTCCATTATAGGGATTCCAAATGTGGACTACATCAGCACCTTATTAATTGATATGAGAATGGACTAGTCAAGAAACACAATTTTATTTGTTTCCAAGTTGAATCCCTCTACACACTTCCACACTAATTCAGGTGCATGAACTACCATTTGAAAACTAATTGCTTCTACAAATCTACTCTCTTTGAGTTTCTGAGTGATTAGGTGAATGAGTTGGGAATTAAACATCCTATGACGATCACCCAAATTGTAGAACTTGAAGGATGTATCTTTAAAATATTTTAACTCACTCTCGAAGAAAATCAACCTATCATAACTAGTAGCTTTGATTGCCATTCTTTATGATTGCACAGGATGTAGTTCTTGATAAATAGTCATTTAAAAATACTTGAGGAAACCAATTACATGCAATTTCGATGAAATAGCTTTAGGAATTAGAATGTTGGCACCACACGAACAAAATTAAATTCGGCCAACGATTATAATGGTAGGATTTGCATTTAATTCCATGTGTAAAAACTATTTAAACTTTCCATTTATTTGCACATAAAATACTAAGTTCCTAGAAGCGCTCTTACTTTATTTAAAGTAAAGTGATATGACTAAAAATCATTAAACAACACAAATACTTATCTTTGCATTAAGTGCCTCACTTTGCATGAAAATCCAAACTGTAGATAATTTCAACAATATTAACATGTGCAAGAGAGAGAGAGATAAACATAGCATTTCCACAAACCAATTTTTCTTTTATTCAGAATCACAGCACAGGGAGTAATTCTTTTGCTAGCATGCACACTTCATTCTTCCACTTTTTGCCTAAGGCTTTTAACACTGCTTTTCCTTCATAATGGGTTCACATCTCCAACACTTACTTTTCCAGAAGTTTCCTCTAGGCATCTCTGAAGGATATTTGTATCTTAGGATAACTTGACTTTCTATTCTTAAAGCCCCCAAAAAAATAGACCTTTGTGTTTCCTTGGGGTGGAAAATTCCTTTCTCATCATCATTTCTTGGATGAAAGCACAAAAAACAACATTCAACCTTATACTTCAATTTGATGGCCTTGAAGTTAAATCTTGAGCATGCCTTACTGGTTATGATCCTTTAAATAGTTCTTTAAACATTATGCTCACACTATTTCATCATTTGAACTGAGATTTGGCTCAAGTTCATATAGCCTCAGAAATAGAATGAAATGGCTTCATTTCCATGAATATGTAGCAAAAAATCCATAGACCCATTTTCCCCTAGTAGTACTTGATCTTATCTCCATAGAGTTGAATGAGGCTCACCCTAGCATCTATCCACAGTTTTGTAGGCTTTTGGGTGTAGAAAAAATCATATTCTCAGCTTATTACTCATTGTCACAGCTTCTTCTATTGGATTCACACTTGATGTAGTTCACACAAGGGGAAAATTAGCTCGAAAGCTCAGAATTCGTAGGATGTGGAATGTCAAAGCAAGATTACAGATAATAAAATATAGAACACTTACTTCTCATAAGGAGGATGCAATATCACACCCTCACCATGCCTAAATCACCTAATCCCTATGCACACTAGTAAAATAGGAAACCCGCTTAGAGAGATTAGGTAAAGGTAATACAAAGGGAGACCCAAAAATAAAGAAAGTATAGCACTTGGGAAAGATGAGAGGTAAGTGACCTAAAACAGACCTAGACACTTCTCTCTTGAAAAGACACTCATTATAACCAATGAACTCAAGATTTAAAAGGGTATGATTAAAACTTGACAACATGTTTATAATCATACGTATGTTGCAATTACAATCCCACCATCAATATAATGATGATGTCAAGGACACTTGCAAAAAAACATAAAAATCACGAACAAATCACACCATTGTCGCAAACTATCGTTGCAATTTGACCCCAAATGTTGTAGCGAGTTCTTATTTTTATCCTATAATAACCTTTAATTTGAATCTAGGTCCTTTCATAACCCTCATTTTGATCCTATCATAGCCCTCATTTTGACCCTAGGACCCTTTGAATTTAGTAGATAATCCAAACAAAATATGAGTCTTAGAGTATCTCCTTATTTGGATGAATAAAGGATCTTGACCTTGTTCTTTTTATCATTTTCTTTGGGTCAAATATCATCTATGCCTTGATAGGTTTGATTTACTCCTTTTATCAACTTTGTTATTTTTATTGTCTTTTTTCTTTCTTGGTTAAGATCCAGTATTCATCCCTGTAAGGTTAGACTCTTAGCTTTGTATTTTCCAAAGATTTTCCTCAAAATTTAAACCTCATTTTGCATGTCCTTAGTTTTTCATAATCCTCATTTTGCATAACACTATGTTGCATAACCTTGTTTACATAATCCTCATTTTGCATAATCCTAGTTTACATAAACCATGGTTGCATGAACCTTGGTTTGCATATCCCTTAGTTTTTCATATAATTCCTTTTTCCCAAAAATCTAAAACATAACTTCATCTTGAATTATCATTTTCAAACATTTGCATATCATATCCCAAACATTTTTCATATCAAATCTAAAAATCAAAATCCAAGGAGCACTATCAAACATCAATTTTGTTTGAGTCCACCAACATTTCAAACCCAAAATTTCTTTGCATAAGTCAACCTTCACATAACCCCCATTTTACACTTCAAGCTTTCATGTCCTAAACTTTATTGACCCTTTGCATACTTTCATTCATGAACCCTTAATCTCATTTTCATAATACAAAATCCAAATTTTCAAAATACCTTGCATGCATATGTCCTTAGTTGCATTTTCATAATTCAAAGTTCAAAATCCCTAAACAATTTGCATACATACCCCTAGTGTGCAATTTTCATACTTATATTCCCAAAAAATCAAAAAATACTTGCATTTTCATACCTTAATCCAAGCAACACTTGTATTTTCATTCCACACCTTTGGAACCTTTGCATTGTCATACCTTAGTTGTATTTTCATCCCTTAAAAAATCTCGCATACCTTAGTTGCATTTTCATTTCAAAGTCCAAATTTTTTTTAAAAGTACATTTGTGATACATCCCTTATAGTTAGGTGCATTCACATACATCCTTAGATATCATGCCATTCATTTCAAGGTTAAAAACTTACACAAGCCAACAAGATCCATACCAAACCATGCACATTTCAAGTGACAAGAAGCACAAAATTCTTTGACCCAACACAAGACATACATGTGCAACAATAAAGTTTTCAACCAAACATCATGGGCACTTCACAAACACATTTGTTCTAACAGGAGGTTTTGAACCCAACATGATATACACTTCACAAGATGTTACCTCTTTTGTTCAAATACCAATAACACCAGCAACAACCTATGATCAATCAAATGAATACCACACATACCTTATATGAAAATTGCAAGAAAAATTGGATGAAGAGGTCAAAAAAGTGGAAAAACAAATAGAAAATGTTGAAACAATCTGCATAGACACAACTAAAATTTGTGAATGCCCAACATAAAGTTTTTCTAAAGTTAACATACAAGCTCTCATGGAAAGATAAAATTTACCAAAAACTATTGTACAACTTAATGACACAAATGAAAACTTTAACCAATTTAATCATGGCCAAGATGAAACCTTTTTCAACCAAGCCCTTGAACACGAGCAATGCAACCCCATTTCAAAAAATGCTTCATCTTTTCCAAATGACATGTAAAAAATAGTATCTTCATCAAAGGCTTCAACAACACATAGAATTATCCAATGGGGGCTACCCCTTGATTTTGAACCAATTTTCATTCCATTTGGATCAACTGATCCTCCAACGATTTCACAACCTTTTTTACAAACAATTCAATCATCACCAACATCACAAAAAAATTGTCCTTAAAAAACATATCAAGGTAATCAACAACACTTTATATCCACAAATCTAATAAATTTATCTCAAACAAGGAAAAACTCAAATATATCAACTTTTGTACATATAAAAAACACAATCAATCATATTTCTATTGAGGAACATGCTAAACCCAAAAAGATTATACAACATGTAAATATCAATTCTACATCACCAAAATGTTCAACAAAGAAAAGGAAATCCAAACCATATACTTTGAAGAAAATCTTTCAAGAGTAATTTGAAAAAGATGACGATAAAAATTCACCCATGTCTATCAATGGCTCATCCCAAAACAATCACATTGATGCAACACCGATGTCACCTCAAGAAATAAACTTTCAACAAATATCCATGTCTTCCACTAGTTCTTCATCACCCAAACATTCACAAGAGAATTTTCCTTCATCACCCTCAAGTTTCATTTCCAATTATGAAACATCCTAAGGGCTATCCATAGAAAAAATTCAAGCTAGTCCCATTCTTGATACAAGTCAATTTCATGATTCCCAAGTCCTAGATCCAGTTCTATTATGTTCAACATCTTTAAGCAATCCTATTTTAAAGAGTCTAACTCAAAGTTGAAATCCATCATATCCAAACACTAATCCCTTTTCAAACTTTCATATCCCATGTCAAGAGGATGATTTAAAAAGCACAAAAATTAGTCATAAAATAAATTAAGATCAATCTATCCAAACAATGTCCAAGCCAATCCAATCTTTGACCAAGACCTCATTTTCCTTAAGCCTCACAATAACCCCATTATCCAAGATGATCCATTTCCCCTTGATCTCTCACTCCCTAAATAAGATCAATATCACATTTCCATATTCCCTTATGATCCAAATCCAAGTCAAGCTCAGAGTATCCCTTCACTCCTAGATCCTCCAAAAGATCTCATCATTCATTCATGTACACCACATGATTTTATTATTCCTTCATATCCTCTATGAGATCTCACTATCCATCTAGATCCTCCACAAGATCCTATCCTACTAAATGATCCTATTTCTACTCCCATTCCATTGTAGGACCTTATTATTCCTCTTGATCCCCCTAATGGTTTACACACATTTGTGCCAGATATTCATGAACCCCTTCCACTTCAAATGGGTTCCTTTTGTTTTGTCAAGTCTAGTCCAATCCATTTTCCTATCAATTCTTCCATATCATATACACTTAACAATGAACTCACATCTAGTAGCAAGTATTCCACTATTCAAAAGCATTATCAAGTCAAAGGGTCAAACATTAAAAAACAAAGTATGTAGAAACCCTTTCATATTAAAAAGAATTATAAAGATAGTCCTAAAGCTCACTCAAAAGACATTAGTATCACTTCCAAGTCTAGATCCAAACATATACCTCCTCCATCATACCTTGCATCCATTTTAGGTCCATGTGTTCCTTCATTCACTGGTTTACAATCCACATACCCTTTCCCATATGCAAGTCAACAAAGGAACACATCTTGGAGAACCTTACAAGCATCCAAAATTACTCAACATAATTCCAATCCATCTATTAATTCCATTCCATTTCCATGTAATTTTGATGCCAAGAATAAGATCTATAAGTCATTTAATCCATGTGTAATCAAGGATCAACATTTCTAGTCTAATCAACAAGTGAAAACTAAGAAAAATATGATCCAAAAAGAAAAAGAAATGTTGAAAAGGCCACAAAGGCCCATAAATCAAGGTATGTGCAAGATCACGGTCAACCAAACTATGGCCTTAAGTGGCAGTGATAAACCAACAAATCAGGGTTATGATAACTTGACACATAATTTTAAAGTAGTTATGGCATTTATATCAAAAATTTGTATGAAAAGAATCTGTAGCAAATTGAATGTAGATTCTAAAATACTAGGCCTTATTTAGAGAAAATATTATTTTATTTGTCAAAATTTTGGATTTTAATGTAGTACTACAAAAATTTCAAGGTGAAAATAAAAAGTAGGTGAATGTCTAACCATCTTAATCAAAATCAAATGATAATATTTTTAAATATAATTATAGATATAAAAAGTAGACTCATGCCCAAGTATGACACATATTTTTGAGTATTTTTATTCCAAATGAATAATTAAATATGAATTTTCTATTATAACTTTTCTAGAATAAAAAAAACTTGCATGTCTGACCACCTTAACTAATTGAAAACTTTACAAAATTAATTAATTGTTTTTCTTATACCAGGCAAAGCATAGAATGTGACACAACTTTTGGATTTAAAAAATGTTATACCATTTGAAAGTTATAGCTATTTTTCAATCAATATGTCAATTAGTATTTTATAGACATCTTCAATAAAAATTAACTAATAAATACTTATCAATTGATAGCAATTACATCGATGGAATCTTAAGAGTGTTATAAAAAAACCCTTTTCATTTCATTGAATTTTGATGAAATAGATATTGTTAGATGGCTACTTGAAGTCTAAATGTTAGTGAAACCTATCTCAAACACATTCTTTGAGATGACTAAAGAGGCTTGGTAAATACAAAGCCTAATTGGGTACCTGAAAATTAGCAGCCAATTTTTTTATTTAAAAATTGATTACCCAAATTTTGGAGGGAAATTAAAATTTAGGAAGTGTGCCAATAAATAATCATTATTATTATTGACTATTATTATTATTATATGATTATTATTATTAAATATATATAGTAATATTATATATTTAATAATAATATATCTGATTATTATTATGATTATTATTATTATATATCTAGTAATATATTATTTTTACATTAAAATATATAGTCATATATTATTATTACTATATAATTTATAATAATGTATTATTATTATATATATTCTAGTCGAATCCATTTGAACAAACCAAATAGGTCCCCCAAGAGTCCTAAGACCCCTAGGGACATATATTGTCATGAAATGTGCCTTTGGACCCATTTGAACAAATCAAATAGGTCCCAAGGGGTCCTAGGACCCCAAGGACATATCTTGTGGAATGCATCAAAATGGGTCATGGGTTATCCGATGACCCCTTTTGACCCATTCAAGCAAATCAAATAGGTCACTAGGAGTTCCAGGATCCCTAGCGACATATGTTGTCATGAAACATGTTGAAAGGGGTTGTCATGAAATGCATCGAAAGGGCAATGCGTTTCATGACAATATATGTCCTATGACCCCTTTCGACATGTTCCATGACAACATATGTCCTTAGGGGTCCTAGGACTTCTAGGGACCTATTTTATTTTCTTAAATGGGTCAAAAGGGGTTCAAGAAAATAAAATAGGTCCCTAGGGGTCCTAAGATCCCAAGGGACATATGTTTTCATTAAATGCATTGAAAGGGGTCATAGGTTATCCTATGACCCCTTTCGACCCATTTGAAAAAATTAAATAGGTCCCTAGGGGTCCTAGTAGCCCTAGGGACATATGTTATCATAAAATGTGTTAAAACGGGTCATAGTTTATCCTATGAACCCTTTTGACCTATTCAAACAAACCAAATAGGTCCCTTTAGGAACATATGTTTTCATGAAATGCATCGAAAGGGGTCATAGGATTCAACCCATTTGAACAAACAAAATAGGTCCTTAGGGACATATGTTGTCATGAAATGCAATAAAAAGGGTTATAAGTTATCCTATGACCCCTTTTGACCCATTCAAGCAAATGAAATAGGTCCCTTGGGGTCCTAGGGCCCCTAGGGACATATGTTGTGATGAAATTTGTCAAAAGGGGTCATAGGTTATACTATGAACCCTTTTGACGCATTTAAACAAATGTTTTCATGATGAAATGTGTTGAAAGCCTATGACCCCATTTGACCCATTTGAGCAAATCAAATAGGTCCCTGGGGGTCCTAGGACCTCGAGGGATATATGTTGTTATGAAATGCATTGAAAGGGGTGATAGGTTATCATATGACCCATTTCGATCCATTCCAAAAAATTAGATAGGTCTTTAGGGGTTCTAGGACCCCTAGGGACATATGTTGTCATGAAATGTGTCAAAAGGAGTCATAGGTTATCCTATGACCCCTTTTGACCCATTCAAACAAATCAAATAGGTCCCTAGGGGTCCTAGGACCCTTAGGAATATATGTTGTCATGAAATGTGTTGAAAGGGGTCGTAGGTTATCCTATGACACCTGTCCACCCATTCCAGCAAATCAAATAGGTCCCTAGGGGTCCTAGTCTAGGCATATATGTTGTCATGAAATGAATCAAAAGGGGTTATAGGTTATCCTATGACCCCTTTTGACCCATTAGAATAAACCAAATAGGTCCCTAGGAGACCCCTACGGACATATATTGTCATGAAATCTATCAAAAGGGGTCATAGGTTATCCTATGACCCCTTTCAACCTATTCTAGAAAATCAAATAGGTTCCTAATGGTCCTAAGACCCCTAGGGACATATGTTGTCATGAAATGTATCGAAAGGGGTCATAGGTTATCCTATGGCCCCTTTTGACCCATTCGAACAAACCAATAGGTCCTTAGGGATCCTAAGACCCCTAGGGACATATGATATCATGAAATGTTTCAAAAGAGGTCATAGGATATCCTATGACCCCTTTCAACCCATTTTAACAAACCAAATAAGACCCATAGGGACATATGTTGTCATAAAATAAGTCAAAAGGGGTCATAGGTTAACATATGACCTCTTTCGACCCATTCAAGGAATTAAAATAGGTCTTTAGGGGTCCTAGGACCCCTAGCGACATGTGTTGTCATTAAATGTGTCGAAACCTATGACCCGTTTTGACCCATTTCATGAAAAATAGGTCTCTAGGCATTCCAGGACCCCTAGCGACATGTGTTGTTATGAAATGTGTCTAAAGGGGTAATAGGTTATATTATGACCCCTTTTGACCCATTCAAGAAAATCAAATAGGGGACATATGTTGTCAAGAAATGCATCAAAAGGATTCATAGGTTATCCTATTACCCTTTTTGACCCATTCGAACAAACCAAATAGGTCCCTGGGGACATATGTTGTCATGAAATATGTCAAATGGGGTCACAGGTTATCCCATGACCCCTTTTGACCCATTCAAACAAACCAAATAGGTCCCTAAGGGTAGGGACATATGTTTTCATGAAATTAGTCGAAAGGGGTCATAGGTTATCCTATGACACCTTTTGACCCATTCGAATAAACCAAATAGGACATATGTTGTCATGAAATGCATTGAAAGGGGTCATAGGATAACCTATGACCCTTTTTATCCCATTCAAGCAAATAAAATAGGTCCCTAGGGGTCCTAGGACCCCAAGGGACATATGTTGTCATGAAATACGTCAAAAGGGTCATAGGTTATCATATGACCCCTTTCGAGCCATTCGAACAAATCAAATAGGTTCCTAGGGGTGCTAGGACCCCAAGGGACATATGTTATCATGAAATGTGTCAAAATTCATAGGTTATCCTATGACCCCTTTCGACCCATTCAAAAAAACCAAATAGGTCCCTAGGGGTCCTAGGACTTCTAGGGACATATATTGTCATGAAATACATCGAAAGGGGTCATAGGTTATCCTATGATCCCTTTCAACCCATTCAAACAAACCAAATAGGTCCCTTTATGAACATATGTTGTCATGAAATGCATCAAAATAACCTATGACCCTTTTCAACCAATTCAAACAAACAAAATAGGTACCTAGGACCCCTATGGACATATGTTGTCATGAAATGCATCAAAAGGGACCTATTCAACCTATTCGAGCAAATCAAATAGTTCCCTTGGGGTCCTAGGACCCCTAAGGACATATGTTGTCATGAAATGTGTTGAAAGGGGTCATAAGTTATCCTATGACCCCTTTCGACCCATTTGAACAAACCAAATAGGTCCCTAAGGGGCCTAGGACCCCTAGGGACATATGTTGTCATGAAATGCATCAAAAGGGGTCATAGGATTTGACCAAATCAAATAGGTCCCTATGCATCCTAGGGGTCCTAGGACCCCTAAGGACATATGTTGTCATGAAATGCATTGAAAGGGGTCATAGTTTATCCTATGACCCATTTCGATCCATTCCAAAAAACCAAATAGGTCTCTAGGGGTCCTAGGACCCCTAGGGACATATGTTGTCATGAAATGCATCGAAGTGGGTCATGGGTTATCCTATGACCCCTTTCAACCCATTCAAACAAATCAAATAGGTCCCTAGGGGTTATAGGACCCTTAGAGACATATGTTGTCATGAAATGCATCGAAACGAGTCATAGGTTATCCTATGACCCCTTTCAACCCATTTGAGCAAATCAAATAGGTCCCTAGGGGTCCTAACCTAGGGACATATGTTGTCATGAAATGAATCGAAAGGGGTCAGGGGTTATCTGATGACCCCTTTTGAATCATTTGAATAAACCAAATAGGTCCCTAGGGGACCCCTAGGGACATATATTGTCATGAAATCCATCAAAAGGGGTCATAGGTTATGCTATGACCCCTTTTGACCCATTCTAGCAAATCAAATAGGTTTCTAATGGTCCTAGGACCCCTAGGGACATATGTTGTCATGAAATGTGTCAAAAGGGATCATAGGTTATCCTATAATCCCTTTCAACCCATTTGAACAAACCAAATAGGTTTGTAAGAATTTGATATAGCTCTAATACCATGTAAGAATTTTCCTAGGGCAATAATTCAATGCCAAGATCAAATAAGGTGCTAACTCCTGTGTTGTCAACAAGACAACTCATGTGTCTATGCATATTCCTAAGTAAACTTAAGTAAAGTGTAATAAGAATTAATTATTTACACTAACACCCCCCTTAAGTGCAACTTAGGGGAATGCACTTAAGATCATAAAGCTAAATGCAAGATGCAATGTGGGTCCCGGCTACTAGGCCATGTTAGGTACCCATGTAAAAATACAATGCTCTACATACAATGTGATGCAATGCAATCTCTCTAAAAATAGAGAAAGAGGGAAAACCTCCTCCAAAAAGAGAGATGAAGAAATGCAAGATGCATTCAAGGATGGAGTAATCAAGACCCCCCTACTATGACATACATCATGCATCTACAAACATATAACCCCCATAAGAAAAAATACATGATGGTATCCCCCCATATTGAATAATCTCCTAGAAGGATGTCATGAATACAAAATGGTATCCAATGCCGACAAATGACATTTCTCCCTTTAGGAACAAGTATACTTCCCATTATTGATAGGAAGATTAATGAGGAATCCATATGTAGTATGCTATGTATGCTACCTCTGTAGTCTACTCATATGTTGACAAGTCCTTGATCAATGTAGATGCCACAAGCCAATCTAGTGGATGAAGGTGGAAAACAAGGTAACATGTCCATGTATGAAAGTGAATCAAACTCCAAAGACAAGGAATCATCCTTATAGGAAGATATGGGAAGAGAAGCAATGTGGCGTCCCCTCAATGATGAATACACACCCATGAAAGAAGCTCCTTGATGACTAAAGAAGTTGCACCATGAAAACTAAATGATGTTCCTCCTTTTAGGAAGAAGTGGTTCCATAGGTGTAGTAGAAAATGCTCCCCAAATAGTAGGAAGAATCCTCAAAAGATATGATGTCTAAGGAAATTGAAATACAATCTCCAAAGAATGATATGTCTCATTTGAAGTAAAAGAGTCCTCCTCTAACTGCTGAAAAGAAGTGTCCACAATCATGTCAATCTTATAAGAAAGATCAAGTGGTTAAGGGTTAGAGTGTTCCCTCACAACAAGTGAAGAATTCTTTTCAATAAAGAGAAGATGGATGTCATCAATAATGTCTCCCACATCTTCAATGTAAGACTCCATAAACAACACTGCAATGTCTGGAAGGAAGTCATCCCATGAAGCTAAAATAGGAAGACATGATGTTTCCTACTACACTGAATTAGGAGCATTTTTGGTTGGAATTGGATCAATAGAAGCAACAAGAGCATCAAAAGGTATGATCTCAACAGGAGTTGTAGGTATCATAACTGCAGTGATTGGAGGGAGAATGTCCTCTAGGAATGGAGGGACTTGTGGATCTCCACATGCATTGCAAAGACACATCCAAAGTTCATCAGGATTACTTGCCTTTCTAAGAACAACAAAACAATCCATACTGATATTTATAAAAATAGCTTGAAAAATCATTCTAAGAATCATCCAATCAATAGAAGAAGGTAGTTCCTTGGAACATAGATAAGGAAATACTTTGTTATGTTCTCTTAGATGATCAATCATCAAGGCACTCCATTTTTGATAGTTCCTTTTTGTCAATTTAAATCTTAAACCAAACTAACACTTGTGACATGACTCTAGGTATCAAATAATGTATGCACCCTCAAAATACAAAAAAAAATCAAAGAAACCCTCCTATTGCATGATTTGGCACTTTATATTTAGTGTGATTACAATGGGCCACTTGCCAATTTAGGGCATAAGTGGACTTCTAATTTTGATAGTTACAACAACAAATATGAAGCTATATCAGACTCAACAAGATAAGACAAAAGACCTCTCAAGGATCTAATTAATTACAAGTGCCAATAGGCCAAAATGAGACCAAAATTTGAAAGTACTATGTCTACTCAAAATTACTCCAAACTGATACCAGATCTAGAAACTAGAAAAAAAATCATGCTTTCTCAAAAAAATATCACCTAAATATGTGTCTAGATGAGCCTGAACTAAGCCTTTAAAGTTGTAAAAAACAAGATTTTCAATTCATAAAAAATTTAGGAACAAAGATCTCAAACATTTTACACCAATGTGTAGATCACGAGATTCTACCCCAAAACAAAAAAAAATGCTCGAAAAATGGAGTCCATATGAGGGAGATATCATTATTTGAAAATCACCTTTGTAATTATTTTTCTTGAATCACCACCATCGCACCTCCAAAAGTCAAATGACTCTAGATTCTACCTTAGATGTCTGATTTTGATGAAACAAAAGTTGATTTGGGGGTTTTTTGACCTTCTAAATGTGATACCAATACTTGATTTGCACCAGCAAGCTCCAGTCTTGACCTACAAAAAATTCTCTCCAATGGCTATGCAATGAAGCTCCCATGGCTCTAATACCATGTAAGAATTTTCCTAAGGCAATAATTCAACACCAAGATCAAATAAGTTGCTAAGTCTTTTTTTGTCAACAAGACAACTCATGTGTCTATGCATATTCCTAAGTAAACTTAAGTAAATTGTCATAATAATTAATTATTTACACTAAAAAGGTCCTTAGGGGTCCCAAGACCTTTAGGGACATATGTTGTCATGAAATGCATCAAAAGGGGTCATAGGTTATCTTATGACCCCTTTCAACCCATTCAAACAAACCAAATAGGTCCCTAGGGGTCCTAGGACCCCTAAGGGCATATGTTGTCATGAAATGAGTCAAAAGGGGTCATAGGTTATCCTATGACCCCTTTCGACCTTTTCAAGCATATGAAATAGGTCCCTAGGGGTCCTAGGACCCTAGCAACATATGTTGTCATGAAATGTGTCAAAAGGGGTCATAGATTATCCTATAATGCCTTTTGACCCATTCAAGAAAATCAAATAGGTCCCTAGGGGTCCTAGAACCCCTAGGGGCATATGTTGTCATGAAATGCATCAAAAGGAGTCATAGGTTATCCTAGACCCCTTTCAACCCATTCAAACAAACCAAACAGGTCCCTAGGAAAATATGTTGTCACGAAATGTGTCGAAAGGGGTCATAGGTTATCCCATGACCCCTTTCGACCCATTTGAACAAACCAAATAGGTCCCTAGAGGTAGGGACATATATTGTCATGAAATTAGTCAAAAGGGGTCATGTTGGGCATTCGTTTTGCATGAGGTCAATGATAGGAATCCATTGCGTAATTCCTCTCTTGAAAAGAAATTTTTTTTAAGGATCTACTCCAAGGTTCAGTATTTGTCTTGCGACATACCAAAATCTGCTCAGTAGAAGATAAATGTGAGTGTTCACAAGAAGGCCTTTTCTGGTTCTAAAAACTCT
Organism: Cupressus sempervirens; assembly: GCA_028749045.1. Lineage (NCBI taxonomy): Eukaryota > Viridiplantae > Streptophyta > Pinopsida > Cupressales > Cupressaceae > Cupressus > Cupressus sempervirens. Next base: position 138,507,840 of record CM053785.1, on the reverse strand, counting down.
TTTATCTTGGAATTGAAGTAAAATCTATTCGCTGTCTCAAAATATCACACCAAAAGAACAATATTTTTCTATTTTTCAAAATTTCAATGCATGTAACTCTAACAATGTAGCTACTATGAGGTCCTACGCCAACAAGGGGTTAGCAAAGCAAAAAATGAAATTGAAAGCAAAATAACGTGAAATCAAATGACTTCAAATTGAAATTCCTAAATGGATATAAGCTACAGAACACAACATGCTATGAGTTAAACCTTTGAAGAAATCGATAGGAAACCAATGAAAATAGGAGCAACAATTCCTAGAATCCACTGATGCAATCATCAGTGACAATCTTTAACAAATCAAATGATGTTTCACTCTTCATCAAATTGCAAGGCCACGAAAAGTGTGCTCATGCGAGACAAAAAGCTTTGTAGACATAATCGGGTGATCTCTTCTCAAGCTCATGACATCGGCAGAATTCATATATCTATAGAAAACACTAGAACTAAAAGATCACATATCCAAAAAAAACACAATAAACCTTTGGCTTAATCACAATCTCATGAATAAAATCCACAAAACAATGACACATTCAGGCAAGAATAACTACACTCCGAATGCTAGCACCAAAAACATAATTTTATTGCATAATAGCAATGACCCTTCTTACATTTTACAATGGGGTATTTATAAGAAATCATCTCCTCAATTTGTGTTGAAAGTGGGAGATATCCTCATGCAATAAAATGCTTTTAAAATATTAAAACAAACTTAATATATACAAACTAACAATCTAATTGGTGCTTAGAGGGACTTCATCCAAATTTTATTCATTATTTGGATGCATGAGCCCTCTACATGTCAAAAAAAAAGAAGAAGTGAGAGAGAAAGTAGGAGGAGGCCATCAGTCAAAGTGGAAGTGCATAGAGGCATCAAAAGTGGAAACTGGCCCTTCACTAGGCATGTGTCAGAGTTAACTTGCCATCAAAATGCACTCTCGATGCATAGAAAGTGTTATTTTTAGAACTGGTAGTCAACTGTCGGCTCACCTCTGAATTGCAAAGTTGCAAACCTAAAAAATATAGAGTTGTAAAGCTCAAAATGTGGACCTATAGAGCTCAAAAATGAGGAGTTGTGGACCTGCGTACCTGTAGAGCTCAAAAAATGCGGAGCTATGGACCTGTGTACCTATGAAGCTGCGCACCTCAATAGCTCAAATCTCCAAAAGATCAACGTTGTTAATTTTGAAAATGGTTTATGGGTTTTGCTCAAATGGGGTTTTATATCACTTTTTGGATACATTCTTTGCCCATTTTTGATGATTTATACCCTCTTTATAGCTAGTCACTTTCATAAACATGAACTCCTTCTGCTTCTTCGATCTAAAATCCTAAGGCACCTGTGTTGGATCTTGCCATTAATAGCTGCATAAGATGAGGAACCTATTCCACTTCATGTGTCCAACCTCTATATCTTTGACCTTTGTCTTCTCTCCAACTGCCCTATCCTTCCCAACAAGAAACCAAGTGATTCAAATGATCAAATATTTGAAACTTTTTCATATTTTTTTGCAAATTTTTTCTAAGCATTTTAAAATGGATTTTTCAGAGGTCTTCTGCTCAAAATTTCAAGTTGAAACTTTCATCAGTCCCTAAAACTAGGCAGCCAAACACTCACTATTTTAGGGACGAAAATTAGATCTTTAGTTCTTCTTTCCAACAGTGTAAGCGGTTCTAAATTTTGAGCTCCAAGTCAAAAGTTATGACCCCGACAAGTTAAGGATACTTTTTTTTACTTACAAAAAGAAGCAAACGTTACTCCAGAGAGATGAAAATGCTTAATTAAGACACACCCTAATGACACCAAATTTTTTTAAAAAAAACTAAAACCTAGTTGTGTGGCACATTGTGGCATGCACGATATGTTTAAAGCGAGCGCACAATGCATATAAAGTGCATGCATGGCGTGCTTTTGCGCGCGCACGTTTGAAATGCGTGTGGAGTGCATGATGTGCATAGGTGAGCATTCAATGTGTTATGGCACACATGGCCCTTTCTGGTGCACGTGGGGCCTTTTGGCATGCATGCACTGCACTTGGTGGCATGCGTAGGGCCTTTGGCATGCGCAACACTTGGGTGTGTGCACGGCCTTTGGTGCATGTAGCACTCGGGCATGTGCGCTGCCCTTGGCAGCATGCACAAGGCCTTTGGTGTGCTTTGCTTCAGCGCACGTACTGCCCTGGGTGGCACATGTGTGGCCCTTTGTGGCACTTTGTTTTAAAAATTTTATTTTTAAAAAAATTATTACTTTTCTAATTTTTCAAATTTTTTTGATTTTTTTTTTTTTTGGAATTTTTCACTCTAAAATTTTAACTCTAACAAAAATTTCTTCTCCTGACTCTCGAAATGTGAGTTTGGGAGTCGAAAGAAGCAAGGGGTCCCCATTCCTAGTGAGGAATGGGGTGTGTGTTGTGGACACCACAACAGGTCATAGGTTATCCTATGACCCCTTTTGACCCATTCGGATAAACCAAATAGGGCATATGTTGTTATGAAATGTGTTGAAAGGGGTCATGGATTATCATATGACCCCTCTCAACCGATTTGAACAAACAAAATAGGTCTCTAGGGGTCCTAGGACCCCTATGGACATATGTTGTCATGAAATATGTCAAAAAGGGTCATAGGTTATCATATGAATCATTTTGACTCATTCAAACAAACCAAATATGTCCCTAGGGGTACTAGGACCCTTAGAGACATATGTTGTCATAAAATGCATTGAAAGGGGTCATAGGTTATCCTATGACCCCTTTCAACCCATTGGAGTAAATCAAATAGGTCCCTAGGGGTCCTAGCCTAGGGACATATGTTGTCATGAAATGCATTGAAAGGGGTCATAGGTTATTTTATGACTCCATTTGACCCATTTGAACAAACCAAATAGGTCCCTAGGACCCCTAGTGACATATTTGTTATGAAATGCATCAAAATGGGTCATAGGTTATCCTATGACCCCTTTCAATCCATTCAAAAAAATCAAATAGTTTCCTAGGGGTTTTAGTACCCCTAGGGACATATGTTGTAATTAAATGGTTGAACAAGCCTCTCGAAATATGTTGAAAGGGGTCATAGGTTATCCTATGACCCTTTCGACCCAATCAAGCAAATCAAATAGGTCCCTAGGGGTCCTAGGACCCCTAGGGACAAATGTTGTCATGAAATACATCAAAAGGGGTCATAGGTTATCCTATGACCCCTTTCAACCCATTTGAGCAAATCAAATAGGTCCCTAGTGGTCCTAGGGCTCCTAGGGACATATGTTGTCATAAAATGCATCGAAAGGGGTCATAGGTTATCCTATGACCCCTTTCAACCCATGTGAACAAACCAAATAGGTCCCTAGGGGTCCTAGCCTCCTAGGACCCCTAGGGACATATGTTGTCATGAAATGCATCAAAAGGGGTCATAGGTTATCCTATGACCCCTTTTGACCCATTCAACCAAACCAAATAGTCCCTGCTAGTCCTAGGACCCCTAGGGCCCTATGTTATCATGAAATGCATAAAAAGGGGTCATATGTTATCCTATGACCCCTTTCAATCCATTTGAACCATTAGAAAACTTTGCCATCATTAGCCATTGCCTTTATTTCATTTCATGAGAAAAACACTAGAAAATTTGAGAATTTTGATGGATGTCTCACCGCACACCACCCGTATGGGCTTAATAAATAATATCTTTGTTCTAAACAAGATCATTCATTTCTCTACATTTTTATTGGTAACTCTTTCAATTATAGAGGGATTACCCTAGCCCACGACCCCATAACTATATAATAATAATAATAATAATACATTACTATATTTATATAATAATTATAATATATTGCTATATTTATATAATAATTATATTATATGACTAATAATAATAATTATATATATTACTATATTATATTTAATAATAATAGTGATATATATTACCATATTATGTTTAATAAAATATTAATATATAATAATATACAATTTTGTTCACATTGCCCACACTTGCCAAATTTTGACTTCCCTTCAAAATTTGGGCGACCATTTTTGGTATCCGATCTTGAATCAGATACCCTATATGGGATTGGGTACCTGAAATAATTGGATACTTGTTCCAAAATATTCTATCACTACAAACATGACAATACCATTTTTTTGGTGTCATTTTCATGGGTTTGGAGAAAATTGATTGCTGAGGGCCCATACGATCGAAATTTTTTCTATAATATATGATTAGGTGTTTGATATTGTTGTTTGAATGGGGAGCAGTAGTCATCAAAAGGCTGAATGCAAAAGGAAGGTATTGAATGAAGAAGACATTACAACAGATAGGGAAAGGGACAAGGTAAATCATTGAAGGAAGAGACAGGGTATGCTAAATGTGAATCAAGTTGATGATGTATTGATCAAAGGTGAAATTACAGTCAGATAATGAATATGTACATTTGGGGAATGAAAATGTACCAATTGATAATGATAATGTTTAGATTAAAAATTTACTAGTTCATAATGTAAATACCATGATTGACCATGTCAAAAATGAAAATGCACAGGAGCATTGGAGATTTCCTAATTATAATTGACATGTTGTTGTAAATATCATGTGGAGTTTTCTACGCACCATGAACTATTATGCTTCATCCATTCTACTTTGCCTAGTAAATAAATGTCAAAGAATTGTGGTGGTAGTGGGCTTCCAAAATCATCAAGAGACTTGCTAGATCAATTTTTATGTCATGGAGTTGACTGTTGTTTCTTTTATAGAAATGCTTGCTTAAATAAGAAGTGTTCAAAATGTGGTGGCTTATCCAAGTTTGACACATGTTTCTATGAGGGGTGGGAACGAGATCTTGGGAGGACAATAATAATAAAAATGGTGAAATACACATTGAAGAGTAGAGGTGAGGGCTCTAGAGGTGAATTGGTTGCAAAAGAAATTAGTGTGGCTAGTTTTATTTCATATTTCAAGACGAATATTTTCTACAAGTATGCAACAAGGCATAGTCATAGTTCTTAGTGGTTGGATCAAGAATTTAAAATGTGTAAGGAGACTTTTTCCATTGGCACTATTATATCAGTTGTTGACTTTGCAAAAAAATACACATTGCAGCCCCAAAATGAGACACAATCTCAATATTACATCTCCATTTAGATTTCTATTTTTATTAATATAACATATATACATGCCTCTGATGGTGTGGAAGATAATCAAAAGATTATTAGAGAGTACCATTTTTACATTAATGATGATAGATCTCACTCTCATGAGTTTATGCAATGTTGTTTCAAGAATTATTTTGATTTCTTATAAGAGCATGACATTGCTATGGATAGACAAATCATTTGGTCGAGTAATTGCACAAGTCAATTCAAGAATGCTCACATATTTTATTGGTTGTGTAGGATGCACGTAGAGAGGGGGGTGCCTCATATTTGGAGTTTTTTTAGTCCAAACATGGGAAAGGGGAACATGATGGAGTAGGGGCATGTGTGAAGAGAGCTCTAGCTAAGGAGCCATTGATGATTTTAGGAGCAAAGCTTCCTAATTCTTCTAACATTGTTGATTGGTGTAGTTTAGCATTATTATAGGGCAGGACTCTTGATTCAATAGTACACAGGCTCTTTTGATTGGTTAAAGAAGGGTCCATAGGTGATAGATTAGATTGTGCTATTGTTAGAGACTCATCAAAAATACATTCATTCTGGAGCTCTAATTCTAGTACATGGACCATTTGGACATGACAGCTAGCTTGCTTTTGTCCTAGTTGTTTTTAGTGTGATTGGGATCACTATGAGTTGAGTTAGTGGGTGGACACATGGGATCCACATTATCTTACTCCATTGTCTGTCATACCCTCTATGAGAAATAATGACATGGAAAGTTCACTTGAGTATAACCATCTATCAGATCTTCTTCAGCCCGTACATATCTTTGTATTGGTTGCACCATAGGGGAATGATGAGAAATTAGATTATTGGTTTGCACATTGTGTAAGAGATTAAAAAATCTTGCTCAACTGATCATAGATGATGATAAATTCACATATCCTACTAGTTCATTTGTTGTTGCTAGAACATGGTTGTAGATATACATGCTTAGAAGGAATGGAATTCTTGCATTTGAAGTATATCAGAAGCATAACACAATTCTCATTTATTCACATCTTATTGCAGTAGAAAATGTGAAGATATTGAAGCATCAAGGAAGACCAAAAGTAAGAGAACTTTTTACTATTACTAATGTTGATCATGAAGCCCTATTGGAGACCCTAAAATAGAGAGAGGACCTTACAGGAACACTCAACTAAGTATATTTACTTCTTTTTCTCTTTTGTTCATAATGATTTGGTGAACCAATGATTATCTTGTTTAATAAAATTATTTACAAATATTTTATGATATTGGAATGTAGGTATATCATAAAGAGTAGTCATGCATGAAGATAAAAAACTAAACAAGGAGAAAAATGAAGAAAAATCTATTCTATTTTGACACTACAATTTTTGATAGTTGTGTATCAATGAAATTATGATGAAACACTTGAGATATTATAAATGTAAACTTGTTGATTTAATGCAAGAAACAAAGATGTTTAAACTTAATGTAATTTATGTGGAGGGACCTAAAAAATGATGATTTTAATATATACCAACACCAAACTTGCATTGTGCCCAATGCCAAAAACTTGAGGGATGTAAAAAGTAATATTTTTACCTAATAATAACCCTAGTGACACCCTTGTTCCAGCTACAGAGTACCTCCATCATTCTTCGACACCCTGTACCAAAGAGTCTCCAAGGTGCTCTAAGTGTATTTCAAGGTTGATGTTTTAAGGGTCGTAACTCAAAGTTCATGGGGGATATTGGTGAAATTTTGAATGCTATTAGATGGTCATGCTGAGGCCTATAATAACCTATTCTTATTTTTGAGAGACCACATTTCATTTGGATTCGACACAACGATCTTACTCGAGGCCAAAACCTAGTGTGCCTCAGCTCATAGGTACATCATTGCGTAACTTTGAAACTGATTATCTTGGCATTGAATTTTTAGTGCCATTAGATCTAAATGGGTGGGTGAACCCTATTCATACCCTTTTTCTAGCCACAAAGAGCCTCCAATGTTCGTATTCACCCCATACCAAAGAGTCTCCAAGGTGCTCTAAGTGCATTTTGAGGTCAATATTTTGAGGCTCATAACTTGGAGCTTGTGTGGGATATTGGTGAAATGTCAAATTATATAGGATGGCCATGTTAAGGCCTATAATAACCTATCTCATTTTCAAGATATCACATTCCATTTGGATTTGACACAATGATCTCTCTCAATGCCAAAACTCATAATGTGCCTCATTTCATAGGTTCATCATTGCGTAACTTTGAAACTACTAATATTGGCATCAAATCATCAGTACCATTAGCTTCAAATGTGTGGGTGAACACTAGTAAAATCCTTGTTCCATTTGCGAAGAGCCTCCAATGTTTGAGGCCACCTCATACCAAAGAGTCTCCAAGGTGCTCTAAGTACATTTTGAGATTGATCTTTTGAGGGTCATAAATCAGAGCTTGTGGGGTCTATTGGTGAAATTTAGAATGCCATAGGATGGTCATGATGAGGCCTAAAATAACTTATATCATTTTTGAGAGATCACATTTTATTTGGATTCAGCACAACGATCTCGCTTGATGCCAAACTCATAATATGCCTCAATTCATAGGTGCATCACTACGTATCTTTGAAACCACTAATCTTGGCATCAAATCATCAATTTCATTATCTCTAGATGGGTAGGTGAACCCTAGTAACACCCTTTTTCTAGTCATGGAGAGCCTCCAAAGTTCATGGCCACCCTGTATTGAAGAGTCTCCAAGGTGTTCTAAGTGCATTTCGAGGTTGATATTGCGAGGGGCATAACTTAAAAGCTCGTGGGGGCTACCAGTGAAATGTTTAATTCTATAAGATGTTCATGCCAAGACATATAATAACCTATGTCATTTCTAAGATATCACATTCTATTTGGATTCAGCACAACGATCTCGCTCGATGCCCAAAACTCGTAGTGTGTCTCAATTCATAGGTACATCACTGTATAACTTTGAAACAATTGATCTTGGCATCAAATTGTTAGTACCATTATCTCTAGATGGGAAGGTGAACCCTAGTAACACCCTTGTTCCATTCGTGTCGAACCTCCAATGTTCACGACCACCCCATACCGAAGAGTCTCCAAGGTGCTCTAAGTGTATTTCGAGGTTGATCTTCTGAGGGTTGTAACTTGGAGCTCATGGGGACTATCAGTGAAATGTTAAATTATAAAAGATAGTCATGCCAAGGCCTACAATAACCTATCTCATTTCTAAGAGATCACATTCTTTTTTGATTTGGCACAATGATCTCGCTCGATGTCAAAACTCACATTGTGCCTCAGTTCATAGGTGCATCACTGCATAACTTTGAAACCATTGATCTTAGCATCAAATCATCAGTACCATTAGCTCTATATGGGTGGGTTAACCCTACTAACACCATTATTCTACCTCAAAGAGCTTCCAACGTTCACGACCACCCCATATCGAAGAGTCTCCAAGGTGCTCTAAGTGTGTTTCGAGGTCGATCTTGTGAGGGTCATAACTCAAAGCTCATAAGGGCTATCAATGAAATGTCAAATGCTAAAAGACACTAATGTCAAGGCCTAAAATAACCTATCTCATTCTTGAGAGATCACATTCCATTTGGATTCGGCACAACAATCTCGCTCGATGCCAAAACTTGCAATGTGCCTCAGTTCATAGGTGCATCAATGTGTAACTCTGAAACCACTGATCTTTGCATTGAATCATCAGCATCATTAGCTCTAGATAGGACGGTGAATCCTAGTGACACCCTTTTTCCAACCATGGAGAACCTCCATCGTTCATGACAACCCCATACCAAAGAGCCTCCAAGGTGCTTTAAGTGCATCTGAACCATAGTGACATCTTAAGGGATTGCAGAGGTCATTTCAAATTAAACATATATGATATCATTTCAAATTAAAAATTGCATTAAAATTTGATAATAATTTTTTTTTAAATGGTCTTCACAAATTATTGCATTTGAATCGAATATAACAAACATGATCAAAATGAATGATATTCCATAAACATGAAAAATGCACATGACCCACGATAAAGTGAATAATACTATACTAAATTAATATGTATATAATTATGCACATAAATGACAAAAATATATATCAAAATACATGTACCCATAGAAAAATTACACAAATATATATCAAAGTTCATGTATCCTTAGACAAATTACACAAATATATATCAAAATACATAGATCCATATACAAAATGTGGCTGATCATGCCATCAGAATGTGTATAATATCAATGTTTCTTTATAGAATGTGGCATATGCCATCTTAAAATTTCTCATGGCTCATCCTATGACAACTCTACTATCCTATGCTACTAGTGGACGATAAAAATGCAGCCTCTTCACTGCACTAGGTGGATCATATGCTTCCTACATAAACACAAAAGGAAAACCTAAAGTTAGACTACTAAATTTATATGAAACTATGTATCTAACATTGAAATACTCAAATGCATAATTATCTTTTTTTTTTAATTAAGATTTATATTATTAAAATTTCATCATAAATACCTCTCTCATTGTCCTCCTACGTCAATCAGTAGTCCTCTCATATGTCCTCAGCAATGCTTGAATCTCATTGATTATGGCATGTATATGTTCAAGTATGTTTGTCAGATGAATCTACAACTTAAACTATAACATTATATTTCATAGCATACTAAATTTATAACATATAATCAAGAATTCAAACTACAACTTACCTCTATCAACTCCTCCTTTGGATAAAATGGCTATGTGAGAAAAGATACGAAACTCTAACGTCTAGCCTCATGTGTACTAGGTGTTTCCTATGAGATACAAAACACTAGTTGTTAATATCATGAAAATCAGTTTTGAATTTGTTTATGAAAATAAGGAAAATAACAAATAACTGATACTTATACATATGATGGGGGTCTCATTACAAATGAAAATGCTAGATGGTTTGTGATGCCGAATTTTCTTGGACTCATCACTAGTAGCCATGCCCTATACAATAAAGAATGTAATTAAATTTCATTACCACAAGCATTTCACAAGAATGCATCAATATTTAATCACTTTAAAAGAACCTAATTACCTTTCCCTTGTCAATGGGTTGTGCCTCACCCCCCACACTCTACCCCCCACTGATAGGTGATACTTGCAAGAGACAAGAAAGATTACAAACCATATATGCTCCAATATCAAATAGAAAAATAAAGAGAACACAACATAATGTACCGTAGATGTCTCAAGGCCAAATGAGATAGCCAAGAGTGTGACATTATCAACCTATTTGAGCTCCTCCTCAATCATCAACAAAACATGAATGAAGATCACATACATGTATAAGTTAGTAAGGGTTAAAATTGCTCTATTATAAAGATTAACTTTAAATCACATATGTTGTAACAAAAAAATGCATACACTTACCAAAATAGAAGGATTCAATGCCTCTGCATGCCCCTCCTCTCTCATGTCAGGGTGTGTAGCCTCTGTACATGTGTTTGGTGTATCCTCCTCCTCAAATACAAACTGATACTCAGAAAGATCACCTATAGGACCCTGATAAATATTCTTGCATGTTATGCAAGTATGGGGCACAAAAACATGTGATGAGATTGTTGATTATGAACTCATGCCAACATCATCAACATAAGGAGGCAACTAGTAGCATGGGATATCAATAGGCTACTCAATCTATGGATGCCTCTAATAGTTTGAGAGGTAGCCTTTGCAATGATATCAAGATCCTGCATTGGAGGAGGGGAGAGACATCAGTAAGGGGACAAAAATACCAGCTTTCTTCTGTTGGGCAAAGGGTCTATCTTGAGGAGCATTGGGCCTCATGCTCCAATAGTTCACCTTGAGGTACAACACAAATTAGGCATACAATTTTTAATGAAATAGAATGACACCTCAAAATTTTTGTGTGGAGGGTTGTCAAAAACCATCCACCAATGATCCCAAAAGTTTGCACACATAGCCTCATTTGTGCACCATTGATAAGTTTCACTTTGTGCATTCTACTAGTTTATCAATTTTTGGGTCTACAAAAAGGCTAACTATATCATCTTTAGGTATATTTAGGACCACAACCTCATCATAGTCCAACTCATCATCAAACATGGCATGCATTTTCTCATGCCAGTGAAGAGCAACATTGTGCTTGTTGGTAATTGTTTCAATATTATCTAGTATGGTGTTTAACATGGATAACATTGGAGCCAATGTAGGTATTTTTTTATATGTGGTTTGGAAAACCCTTAGTTCAGCAAGAGTTTGTTAGAAATAAGAATTACTAGGGGGGGGGGGGGGGGGGGGTGAATTAGTAATCTACAAAACTTTAGTACGAACTAGATATTATTTGTTACTCTAAACCATACATAAAAAAGTAATAAATTAATGTTGAATAATAATAGTAACCATGCACAAAGATAACTCATAACACCATATTTTGTGAACTAGCTGGGAAACCCTGGTGGGGATAATACCCACTAGATAATATACTGATATATAAGTTCCTTGTTAGAGGATGGACCCTATTAGGAGTCAATGAAAAAACTAAATATAGAGAGTCCCTATTAGGATACTTTGAATCCCTATTAAAAGATTCCAACCCTATTAGGAGTTATAGTACAATAGGTGCAAGATGAGCCCACTCCCAAACTTGCACTTCCAATTACAAGAAGAGCTCATTGCCTAAACAAGTAATTAGATTTCTGGAATGTAGGTATTGAAAATTCTTCCTTGACTAATCTCTAATCTTTAGCTCAATCTCAAATCACAACAATAACTTTACAAAACTTCGCATATATCACTTTCACAAAAGTTTGCATACAATCACTCAACATAACTATTACAATTCTTGCACTCAACAACAATATTTGAATTTGTAACATGTCCTTTGCATAAATACCATGCCTTTACATAAATTGTTTTTGGGTCAGCTAAGGCCATAATACACTTTTCCAACGTAGAGTAAACATCTAGGACGTCGGCCCTAATTGGTCAAGTAATTATTTTGTAAACAAAATAATTCCTTCCCTTTAATTTTGTTGTCCTGTTTCACTTGAAAGACAAATATCTCTATTCCTTATAGTCTATACTAACTTCTAAGGTTATATACATCATATCAACATGTATTCTATCTCCATCTAACTTTTCTAGTCATAATATGATTTCAGTAATAAGTTACATACAAAACAATATACTGTTGTATACCAAATTCATACTTAGACAATTTTTTGATTACCAAAAGTTAAGTATCTTTATTTCTAAGGTTTCCTATAAGAATGCATATCATGTATTTCCATAAATGAAAATAATTTCATATGTTAATTAGCCATTTGTCAACAATATACCCCTTTGGCATTGATGGCAACAAAATAGGGAAAATTGGCTAAGTATCAAAAACTCAAAATAAATAACACATTAACATTACATCATTAACATTACATCTATCACAACTTGTCCATCTTACATATGCTCCTCCTTACAATATGATTTCATACTTTACAATATTATCTTCTCTTCTTTACCTAATTTACAATTTTCTTATGTATTTCTCCCTCTTTGACATCAATAACAAAGGTTAAAATGTCAAAGACTATCCAAAACTATCCATCTACTATCAAAATCTCTGTAAACATCTACATTAAACTAATAGTATCTTCATGCAATCATCAAAACTTTCCTTAAGATTTCTCATACCTTTAGTCCATGTATCCTTGGCTGATTCAGTAGAGGTGAGAATTGCACATAAGGCATATGATACAATCTCAACTGCATTAAGATTAGAGTATAAAAAGTTAGAATAAGTGTCCTTGGCCTTGACAGATTCCTCCACCTGTTTCTCAATAATAGATATTTTTTAGAGCAATAGACTCTCTAAAATTTGATACTCTCTTCAAAATTTGTTCCTTCCAAAGTTCTAGTTTCCTAATATCATTATGAATATTGGCCACTTTTCCTTTAAAATCATCAATTTTATTAGCAAAATGTTGTAACTGGCTAGATAGAGCCTCTAGCTCACTCATCTTTCCTCTGATCTGACTGTCAATATCCTTAGTCAACTTGTGAGATAGAGTACACTTGATGTACAATATCTTGCCATATTGTTGACATGTTTGAAGTTCCTTGATAGAAGTATGAAGACTTATCAAATTGTTCTTGATATTTTGACAAATAGTGCCAAAACAAGTTGGCATCATGTGAGATTTGTGCCTTAGATTTTGCATCATTCAATAAATTTGTGAATTCCTCATCAAAATATTTTAGCACTACCTATGCCCTCTGTTTAGGATTTTCTTCTGCGTGCTACACTGCCAGAGTACTATGTAATCTATTAGTAACGTCAATCAAGGTTCTCTATAGGCTCTTCATTGTCTTGTTCTTCTGAATAAGTTTTGACAAAGATGAGATCAAGTCAGTTCGAGTATCATCATCAACTATCAAGCTAGCAAGTGAAAGAAGAGTAGATGAACTAGAAGATTTAGTGTCATCTTTCCTTTGCTTCCTTTCAGCTACCTCTTTGATTCTTCTTTCCTCCTCCTCTTTCTATTCTCTTTCTTTTCTTCCTCTTCTAATATCTTCTTCTCTTCCTCTATTTTCCCTTTCATTTCTTTTTCAACTAATCTTTTCTTTTCTTCCTCTTGTTTTCTTTTCATCTCATCCTCAAGAAATTTCTACTTGGCCTCTTCTATTTTTCTTTTCTCTTCCTCTAGTAATCTATTCTCCTCTTCAACTTGTCTTAATTGATATTCAATATCCTCAGTATGAGGTTCATTCTATTTGGAACTTTCAAATGGGTTAGTATCATCAATGTTAATGGTAACATTGGTATGATCTATCTACATTGTGTTACCACTCACTGACACTTTTGAGGTTCTAGGTGTTGGTGAAGATGTTGCCTTAGATTCTATCATCATTTGACTTATAGGTGTTGCAGTCTCACTTCTTATCTTGTCTTTCTCACCTACCATAAATAGAAATGGTCTTACTTTGTTTCTCAAGTAAGGTGCTAGAATGTTCAATAATCTCTTGACTTCTTCTTTATCACCAGTCTTGCATATTGTTCTTAACATAGACTTTCAAAGTTATATGTCCTCTTCTCTAGCTGGTGCCTTCTTTTCAATGAGTCTATCATAGAATTCTAGTTTATTGTGCCTTCAATATATTTTAGTTTTAGATTATTTTTTATAATGTATCTCTTCGAAGAGATATCAATCTGATCTTTCTCAAAATTTTTATACAAATCATAAAATTTGTTCATCTGAACAAAGTTTCTTTCATTAGCAATAGCTGAATTTATCTTCTCTATCTTTGGCTTCCATGGTTGCCAAGCTTTTTCTGCTAATTTCTTAGAAGTGATTACCTGCTCTATCTATTTTCCTTATTGTTCTTCTTCTTCTTTTTCCTCACTAGATTCAACAATTGTCAACAATGTCCTTTGTCTCTTTCCTAGTCCATTGACTTGTTGCTTGACCCTTTTAGTCTTTGTGGTCATAGCTTCCACTAATCTCTCAGATTTCCTCTTCAACTCACTTGTTTGTACATTTGATACTACTACATAGGGAATGCTCTATTCCAAAGATGTTTCTACAATAGATACTAATAAAGGTTGCACATATGTTATACCTTGCTTTATGGTCTACCTAACTTCCTGTGACTCACTCTCAATCATATCAACTTCTATTAAGGCTTTCTTCATTTTTGTTTCTATCTTCTTGTGATATGCCTTCTCCAAGGATGCCTAAGGAGTTGATTGGGTAATTTCATCATAGGTTCCAAGTCTATATTCTACTTGGTGCTTCTCTGATTTCAACAATAAATCAATATATCCAACTATTGTTTCATCACTCAATTCATAACCTAAGGGATCAAGAAATGTTTCCCAACTTTCTACTACTTGAATATAAGTAAGATCTATATCAACCATAATACAAATATCTTCTTTAAATCTATCCACAATTGCAAGTGCAATTTTGAATCTTTGCCTCATTTCATTCTAAAATGTTTTCATTATTAAGTTTCCACCATCCAATATCTTATTTGTTGGATATCTTCTACATACATATGTGATTATCTCCATTGTACAACTCTCACTGCTCATAATATCTGTGATTGAAAAATATGGAAATCTGTTAAGTACATGAAAGAATATGTGATAGATTAGTGACTGAAATCTAAACATACCATTCTTAGTCCTTTTAATCTTTTCTAGGTTCTCAAGAAGTTAAATTCTTAGAATTTCACTAAGATTAACTTGTTCCTTCTCAAAACATATCTTTTAGGATACATAGATGAATCTGACTGACAATTCATCAATCTTGGAACTTGTACATATAGGGTAGGCAATGATTCTACTCAAGAATCTTATATCATCTTGTTTAATGGTGCTACTCACCATGGCCTTTCCATTATACATTGCCTTTGTGTAGCTCTCAACTTTCTTCTTGACCAATTTCTCACCTATAGGTACATTGCCTTGTTTATAAAGACTAGTTACCTCATGAATAAGGTTGGCTGAAATATCAACCACACTATCTTGCATCCATAGTTTTCCATCATGTATTCTACTTAATATGATCTGTGTCCATTCAACTATGTCCAATTCTCGGTAGAACTGATATTTGAACAAGTCTAGTTCCTTCAAGTGTTCAAATTCGAGTTTCACAGTCATAT
This sequence comes from Cupressus sempervirens, assembly GCA_028749045.1. NCBI lineage: Eukaryota > Viridiplantae > Streptophyta > Pinopsida > Cupressales > Cupressaceae > Cupressus > Cupressus sempervirens. The sequence continues at coordinate 138,492,022 of CM053785.1, read as the reverse complement.
TGTAATTAAAGACTAATTCCATATCCTTGTTCATATACTCACTCCCAATAGATTCAAACTTATTGGTAAGATAACTTCGTATATCTTCCAAATACACTACATTGTTAAGAGTAATGGATAATGTTGAGTTAGTGTTTCCTTCTACGGGTTCCATAGAAATAACCTTCAATTTTGGTCTCTCCTCATTCTCAATATTGTGGACTACTGACATATCCATGATTCTATCAATTATGAACTTTTACTGAATAAATTTTATAGAAAAATGATAAAATATTTTTTTTGAAAATAGGGTTTGCTTCAAAATCACCTTGTTAAGTCACTTTTGAGTGCTCTATGCTTCTCATGTGATTGCAATGAAGCAAAAATCAAGTCTATACTCCATTTATTTGTTCAACTTGAACTTGCATTAATTGTGTACTTTGTAAACATGAAAAGTTGTCAATTCTATTTTGAAATCAAATATATGCTCAAGATCTTCTATCCAATCTTCAAATGCTACCTGAGGTTTACTATGGCTTCCTCCCATCATGAAAATTCTCCACAAAACTTCACTTCATGAAATTCTCTACAAAACCATAGTTTTCATTTTTTGCTATAGAATTAACTTTCTCTATAATAACAACTCTTAATTCCTTTGTAACTAGTTTAGATAAGCTTTAAATTACAAGTGAGCTTAGATACCATCTAAACTTATCTTGATACATCTTTTTCGGACTTTGCTACCCAAAATTTGATCTTTGAATGAAGTTTTCAAATTCTGGTGTTGTGAACAAGCTTAATTCAACTTAATTGAATCAAAATTGATAACTGACTTCAATCTTCATGTCTCACCATCATCTAACTTATCTTTTGAGATGTCTAATCCTTTTACAAATTCCTCATTAAGTTCTTCTCAAAGTTCACTGACTAAATTTCTTTTTTCCTCATTGTCTTTGTTAGTTTTGGAGTTCCTTTCATTGTTCCTTTTGTCATTTTTGATGTTTCTTCCATCATTCCTTCTATTTCTAAAGTTTCTTCCATTGTTCCTTTTGTCTCTGAAGCTGTTGTCCATTTTGCAATACATTGTTGTATGTTCAAAGTTGTTGCATAACTAACATACTAGTGTTCTGCTTCTAAGTTTTTGCCAATCATTAGGTGAATGACAATTTTGAGCTATGTGTCCAAAGTTGTTACACTTATAACGTGTGATATGTCTTCTTTCTCCATAAGGTCTTCCTTCTCTTGATGTCCTTTCATTGGATCTTCTTCTATTTACAAGGTTAGTATTTGTAGAAATTCTATTATTCCTTCTATCATTATCATATTTAGGTTTCCTACAATAATTTTCTCTATGACCCATACCATGACAATTATGACAATAAAAAATTGTAACATGATTAAATGACTTATTTTTACAATCTCTTTTCATATGACCTATTTCATTACATGGAAGCACTTACCTCTAAATTCATACCTAGTTTTCATAGGATTTTCCACTTGCTTTGGTTCATCCAAAATCTCAACTTCCTTGTCTTGTCCAACTTCTTTAGGTTTATTAGAAGATTGACTAGATTCAATCTTATCATCATATTTATCTTTTTCTTTTGGATCTAATCTAATCTCAGGTTTCTTTGCAGACATGTTAAATAGATAACCAAGATCATTCTTATCATAAGTAGGTCTTTGTATTGACATTGGATCATCAAGCTTTTCTCTGCTAGAATAAAGATTCTCAATTTGTTTCTTGCATTGAGTTAGTTCACCTTTCAAAATAGTGTTGTATTTTTGAAGGTCTTCATGATCTTCTTTCAATTTTCAAGCTCATATGTCTTCTTTGTCAGACTTTCTCTAAGTTCTACATTCTCAGTCTTCAAATCAATTTCAACTTTTCTAGAATCACTCTTCAAGGTTAGCTTCATATTCGTAATCTTCAATTCATGCTTCAAGATCTTGTACTCTATCTTTAGTTTTAAATAATCATCATCACTAGTTTCAAATTTAGTAGGTTTAGGCTTGGATTTGAGATGTTCAATCTTTTTCTTTAATTGTCCAATGTATACTTTGGATTCTTCATATCTATCCTTGAGCTTATTTCTTTCTTTAGTAAGGAGATCAATTGTTCAAGTGCCTCTTCAAGGTTCTTCATCAACTATTTCATATCCATAGGGATCTTGCTCAAGCTTTTAACCCTCTTCTAAGTAATTGTGCTTTGATACTAATTGTTATAAATAGAATTACTAGGGGGGGGGGGGGGGTGAATCAGTAATTGACAAACTTTAGTCAACAAATGGATATTATTTGTTACTTTAAACCATACATAATAAAGTAATAAAGTAATGTTGAATAGTAAGAGTAACCATGCACAAAGATAACTTATAACACCATATTTTGTTAACTAGGGAAACCCTAGCTAAGGGAAAACACTGGTGGGGATGATACCCACTAGATAATATACTGATATATAAGTTCCTTGTTAGAGGATGGACCCTGTTAGGAGTCAATGAGAAAATTTAGTATAGAGTCCTTGTTAGGAGACTTTGAATCCCTATTAGGAGATTACAACACTATTAGGAGTTGTCCCAACCCTATTAGGAGTTGTAGTACAGTAGGTGCAAGATGAGCCCATTGCCCAAACATGCACTTCCAATTACAAGAAGAGCTCACTACACAAACAAGTAATCAAATTTATGGAATGTAGGTACTGTAACTTCTTCCTTGACTTATCTCTAATCTTCAGCTCAATCTCAAATCACAAAAATAGCTTTCCAAAACTTTTCATATATCACTTTCACAAAAGTTCACATGCAAGTGCTTAACATTACTATTATAATACTTGCACTCAACAACAACATTTGAATTCACAAGATGTACTTTGCATAAATACCATGCCTTTACATAAATTGTTGTTGGGTCAACTAAGACCATAATACACTTTTCCAACTTAGAGTAAACATCTAGGATGTCTGCCCTAATTGGTCAAGCACTTATTTTGTAAACAAAATAATTCCTTCCCTTTAATTTTGCTATCCTATTTCACTTAAAACACAAATATCACTATTCCATATAGTCTGTACTGACTCCTGAGGTTATACACATCATCATCAACATGTATACTATCTCCATCTAACTTCACTAGTCATAATATGATGTCAGTAACAAGTTACATTGAAAACAATACACTATAGTATAAGTATACCAAATTCATACTTAGACAATTTTTGAGTACCAAAAGCTAAGTATCTTTATTTTTGAGGTTTCCTATAAGCATGTATATCATGTGTTGCCATAAATGACAATAATTACATATCTTCATTAGCCAATTATCAACAAATTTTCAAAAATCAAATCTTCAATTCAAGGAGGGTTTTGAGGTGGCGGGGGATCATTTGGTAGATGGTTTTGAGGGGGTACTGGATCATTTAGGGAGGGTTACGAGGAAAATTATTTCTTGGCTTAGTATCATCATTTGGGTCAACCATACCTATCAAATTACAAAATATTTAATTTCTTTAAAAAAAACCTAAATTTCAACAATTTATATTAAAAAAAACCTAATTTATAACAAATTCTATTTAAAATAACTAATTTATATTAATATTCATTGAAATCATAAACAAATACAAAAGAAAATTTACCTGTATCTGATACTCATTCTGAAATTTGATACCCAAAATGGAGCACAACCAAAAAACCAAAAAATACAATGTAAAAATCGCTCAATTTTAAAAAATAAATCTATGTAACAGGTTTTGAGTACCTAATAATTTATCAGATACCCAAAAAGGCTTGGCCCAAAATTTTTAGCCTTAGTATCAAGATGGGTGGAAAGAAGTCAGAGCAGATTTTGAAACACTTTTAGACATTTTCAAAATCCGCTTTTTTCACATTGTCACTTTTTGGCACATCATGATCCTGCACATACCCATCAAAAAAAAAAGTCAAAAGAAATATGGGTTCCTAGATCTCTATTTAAATCAATACAATCTAAGGACCCACAAAAGAATGAAGAGATTAGATACATGTGGATTCCCAAGAAGCTTCTTGAAGCACACAGTCCTAAAGAAAAATCAAAGTTGGCATCCCAAATTGTTATCCCTCCATCTAAAAGTCTTCCATCTTCCAAATCAATTTTGGACACTCATGTTTGAAAATCCAAATTCTTTCCTCCATCAAATCTAAAATCTCATTTTCCTTCATTATTCCATAACCCTTCAAGGTGCATGCCAATGTTCTTCTTGCATCCATTTCCATCCACTAAACATTGAGCCTTCTTCGACTCCCTCCATCCTCCTACATATTTTTCCTATCCTTTCATCAAGCCTATCTAATACTAGACTAAATCCATTTCATCCCCATTTTTATTACCCTACCAACATCTTTGAGCCTACTATCATAGTCATGGTCCATTATTGCATACCTTTCCAGAGAATTATCCAAAGAATAAGATGCTTGAGAACTTCATCCATGTCATGTCATATGTTCATCATCTCCTAAAAAGTGTCAAAAAGTCCAAAGTTTTTTTAAAAGAAAAAAAAAATGAAAAAAAAATTTCCTTGATGAAAACCTAGCAAACATGCATCTTGGCACAAAAAATAGAATAATGAGAAATTATTTTTTCCAATAGTGAAAACCTGGCAAACTAGTATCATGTGTAGTCTATGAAAATCTTGTATTCCATACTTGGGGGTAAGTTTGTTAGCATGAATTTTGATGATATTCCTTTGGGGGAGTATCCTAAGCATTAGAGAGTATTGACAAATTGCATTCATGATCATGTTTGCCATTGATGTAAAAATAGTAGTAAGTCTATGAAAACTGGTAGGGTAGCAGACAAAGATCTTAGTTGTATGGCCAATGTTTTGATTGTCTGGTGATGCGCATTCATGGACATGTTCTATATGGTGTCTTGATATTTAGGTTCAATGCACAGTATCTATTTTGAAGATGTACAGAAGATGCACCTAATTTGCAAAGAGTGGTATAGAGATAGAGTACCTAAGAAGTGGTTTCTAATTTTGCATTATATCTTCTAACAAAACTATAATCTAGAGATGTGTGGTCAACCAGTGACTCATAATAGTTTGATGATGATGTCAGAAGATGTACAAGCCCTAGTATTGCATGTGTGAGAAGTTGTATAGATTGTGAGCCAACAATGCTATTGTAATTATAAATTAATTAATTATCTTATTATAATTAATTAGGAAAGCCTCAAGGTTGACTCAAGGAATTATTTTGAAGATATGGTATAAATGAAAGATGTTTTCCTTATTCATAATATGATTGTAAGATTGAAATGCATGCAAAGTGTGAAAAGGAGTAGAGTGTTTATTGAATGCGAGTAAGTGATCCAACAGATTATTGGATATGAGATTTGTGATATGATTACAAGATCAGAAGGAGAAGAAGTCTAGTTGACAGGATAGAAAGATGAATGAGAAGTACTATTCATTTCTATTATTGTACAAGGAATAATATAGAGATCATTTGGACAGTGGGTGTATCGATCTTTCCCTTAAAGTTGTTTGGGCAATGGGTCTAGTTGTCTTGCACAACCCCTAATAGGGTTGGAATCTCCTAACAGGGATTCAATGTCTCCTCATAGGGACTGATATGTACTAAATGTTATTATTGATTCCTAACATGATCCATCCTCTACTAATGAATATTATATTAGTACATCATCTTGTGGGTACCATCCCCACTAGGGTTTTCCCTCTAATCAAGGGTTTCCCTAGTTAACATATCTAGTGTTATTATGCATGAGTATCCTATTATGGTTTCTGATTATATTGCTTATATGGTTAAAGTTCAATAAGGTTGATAATTGTGATATTAGTTGGATAAATAATTCACCCCCTCTCCCCCCCCCCCAGTTATATTGGTGGACTAAATAATATAACAAAGTCTCACTCATGTTATCCCCTATCATTTCTTTCATTATCATATCTATTGTATCCCTTATCCTATCAACAATCACATGTCCTTTTTCCCACTTTGATCTTGACAAGGATACAAATCTCCCTAAAAGGACATCCTATCCTATTTGCTTTACACTATCCTAATCCCCTTGGTCCAAATTTTCTTATCCTATGGCAGCCTCTAGTTTCTATCCCCTTGTACATTATTGAGCGATCTTGGTTATCCCCTTTATATCCTATCATTTTCCTATCATAATCCCTATCTTGGTCTTGATGAAATAAGGGGAAAAAATGCAAAATATATTTTCAAAAACCTCTTGATATGTCCATCTTCATGCATTTTGATTCATCCATTTCCCATAGTTTCAATATCATATCATTGCCATATCATCTTTGAGCCATAAAAAATGTCCTCCCATTCTCTTTATAGTCCTTGGTGACCCAAAAAAACCTTCAAAGATATTATGAGTGACTATTTTCCTATATTCATCTACCTTTCCACTCATGCATCCACAATTCTCTTGCCTTGCTAGAGATAGGGGGAAATAATTGCTTTGTACATACTTTAAAGACCTAAAAAAATCCAAAAAAATCACATATGATCCTGAAGAAATACGAACAAAAATCAAATATGACCTTGAAGAAATACAAAAAAAAATCAAATACAATCCTGCAAAAAATCTCTAAAAAGCATAAAATGTCCTGAAAAAATCAATAAAAAACATAAAATGTCCTTAAAAAAAGTCAACATAAAAAAATTGAATACCTTCAAAAAACTCCAATAATAAACAAAACATCAAAACTTGAAATAAACCTTGTACATAATCATTGTAAATAATCACTCCTTTTGGTAAACACTTGCACATGCAGACTCAAACTTAAACATTACGCTTAAACAAATTCATTCTTTGACAAGGTCTACACATAATTTCTTGAACCAACCTTCAATAATCAACCTATCAAACATCAATCAAACAAGAAAACTTTGAAATCGAAAACAACACTTAATAAATCAAGTAATAAAGTATTAATCACATTGTATCAAAGACGGGCAAAATGTAGATGCTCAAAAATGGTTTGCGCCTACTCTTCTATCACATTTTCATCCTAACTTGTCCCATTTTCTCAATTCACTAACTACAATCTTTTGGCCAACTTGATCATCATTTTGACTTGTAAAATGGAACATTATAAAAAATTATAAGAAATGTGCATAGAAAGATGCAAAAACATTTGGTAGGTGAAGTGGAAAAAGAAAGGGAAGGTGTAAGAAAAGGAATGGAAAGTGAAAGAGTTGGAGAAAGGAAGGTGTAAGAGTGGAAACTAGAATGTTGATATCTAATTGAAAAGATCATTATTGAAGAAGGGAGATTTTTGATAAAGAATGTTTTCAATAATTGTTTTGTCATTGATGTCAACCCTAATATTTGTTGGAATGACAATTGCTTATAAGATCCTAGAGCTATCACTTAGTTGATTGATGAAGAGGGTTTAATCAATAAGATGTAACAAAACTAGCTAAGGGAAAGGTTGAGTTATGGTTTGTAATGAAGTACAAGGATCAGTTAAGACAATGGTAAAATGATGTATAGAGATTGGCTACACTTAGAAACTTTGAAAGAATAAGTTATAACAAAATCGTCTGCAAAGCTTGACTAAATTCATCAGTGGCTATCTAGAAAGTTAGTTCATGTCAAGTAGATTATCAGTAAGTGCTGAGAAAATGTAAAATCTAGTGCATGCCAAGTGAAACAAAAGGTGCCAAGAAGGTTTAGGTGCCAAGCTAGACAAAGTGCAATAGGTGCCAAGCATAAGTAAAACTTAGTTGATGCCGAGTGAATTCATAATAGGTTCCAAGTAACATAGTATGTGTTGAGCATCAGAAAGTCAATAGTGCCAAGCTACTACATTATTTGAAAAGTAAAAGATTTGCTAGATCTAAGTCAACAAGTTTGTTACCTTGAATCTTGTGAACTAGATAGAAAATAAGGATGATGAGCAGGTGGCATAGAATTTTGGGTTAATCATTTTTGGGTGAATTTAAGTGGATTCTAGAAGATTTTTCTAGAAGAAAAAAGATAAGGGTAAGATACATTGTATCTTAGCTAATCCTTTTAAATCCAAAATAAGAGTGGGAAGATTAGAGAGAGAAAAATATTCTAGACTTCTATTTAAGGAGTTACAGGTCAAGAAGCAAGAATGGTTGGAGAGAGTATATGGTGTCAAGGAGAAGGCATTGAGAGGGAAGAACAAAGTATAGAGACTCTACTTTGATAGGTGACCACAGAGGTGATTGAATTGGCACAAAAAGCATAGAGACTTGAGGAGATGAAGCTTGAAAGGAGGACAAGCTATCAGAGCTGTAGAGACTGAAAGCTAGGAAAAATTGTGAATAGAATTGAGATTTGAAATCTGCAAGTTATGTTGTGAGTTGTATCAGATCAAAAGCCCTTATTGTTACTCTATAGCAATTGTATTAGTTAGGGAAAATCCTATGGAATTAGGTTGGTTTAACAACCATTTTATAAATCCTTTAACAGGGTGAAATTCCAAGTGAATTTTCTAAAGTCCTTTAACTAGGCCCACTTCTAACAGGGTGGTTGAAATCCCTTAATAGGGTCACATTTAACAGTGTTTTTTGTAGCCTTTAATAGGTCAAGCCTTTCACGGGGCATCACTTTAGAAGAGTGAGAAAGGAGTAGCATGTTACTGGTGGTTTTTCCAAAATTGGGTTTCCACATAAATCACTGTGTTATGTGTTGATCTTTCATGTCTTATTTCTGCATGTTGATTTATTAGTAACTTGCTAAGAAGAATGTTTAACTTGGATGCATGGTTAGTTTAAATGGGCTCACTATACTTAGTGAAAAAGTTTTATCAAGACATTTGGACCTTGAATAATTGATTCACCCCCCCCACCCTCACTTATCCTAAAGCATTTCTAACAATTGGTATTAGAGCCATCTACTAATTTGGTTGAAAGGTACTAGAAGCAGAAAGATCAAGATGTCTAAGAGAGAAGTTCCCAAGCTCAATAGAGATAACTTTGTTGCATGGAAAAGTTTGATGAAGCTGCACCTCAGATCAATAGGTGATCATGCACAAACCTTAATCTAAGTGGAACATGTTGATCTAGCTGGTGTCCCTACTATAGAAGATATGAAGAAATAGGAGCACAATCAGATGATGCTGGAAATTGCCTTTGCCCTCATCTATGCTAAATTTGATGACATCAAGGGATGTACCTCTGCATTCAAGATGTGGGAAGCCCTACAAAATATTTATGGAGGAGATCAGAATGTCCAAAGGGCAAAAAGAGAAAGTCTCAGAGGAAAGTTTGATGACATGAGAATGGAGGAAGGTGAGAACATTGATCAATATGCCTCTAGAATAAAGGAAGTAGTAAGTGCAATAAAAAGTTCGGCTAGTCATTTAGATGATGAAATGATTATTAGCAAAGTTTTAAGAACCTTGCTCCCCATCTATGCTATTAGAGTATCAACCATCCAAGAATTGAGATGCATACCAGGAAACAAACTAACTCTTGAAGGTATAGTGGGAAGACTTACTGCATTTGAGTTATCCAACTTTGATAACTACAAACCTAAAAATCTTGAATCTACTTTCAAGGCCAAGATATTATTGAAAGACACTAAAGAGGTGAAACCAAAGAAGAAGAAAAGAAAGATAAAATATGCATCCAGTGACAACAACATAGATGAAGAAGGTGTGGAACAATTGGAAGCATTGCTGGCCAGAAGATTTCACAGAGGCAAAGGTAAATTCAAAGGTAAGTTGTCTATCATTTATTTTAATTGTAATGAAGTAGGACATATTTCTGTAAGGTGCACACAAAAAAAGAACTACATAGAAGGTAACAAGTACAAGAATAGAAGAGAAGATGATAATAGAGATTACAAAGACAAAGACAAAAAGTGCTACAATTTTGAAGAAGAGAATTCTGATGAAAATGATGATGAGGTAGTCTATGTAGCTATGAAGGATGAATCAGATGAAGATGAGGCAACAACACTAGTAACCTGTGTAAACAAGAATAACAGGTGGATCATAGATAGTGGATGCTCACATCACATGATAAGAGACAAAAGTAAGTTTTTTACCTTAACTTAGTATGATGGAAATAGTGTTAGATTTGGAAATGATGCTCCATGTCTAATCAAAGGAAAAGGTTCCATTAAACTTACATAGAAAATTTCATGTGATAACACATATTATGTTGAAGGATTGAACTACAATCTACTAAGTGTGTCACAACTAAGCAATGTAGGATGAAAAGTAGAATTTGGAAACAAAACTACCAAAATCTATGACTCTAATGGAAATTTGATAGGAAAAGGAGACCAAACTAGGAGTAACATATTTTACCTAGATATGGAGGATGCAACCTATCTTATTGTAAAATTTGATGATGTATGGCTATGACATAAAAGGATATGTCATGTTAACTTTGATAATCTAATTAGCATCAACAAAATGAAGAAAGTTAGAGGTTTGCCTAAATTGAAGAAGCCTCAAAATACAATGTGCAAACAGTGTCAGCTAGGAAAGATGACCAAGTCAAGTTTCAATAGCAAAACCTATACTTCCAAAGAAGTACTAGAGTTAGTCCATACTAACTTATGTGGCCCAATAGAAGTGCAAAGCTACAAAGGAGACATATATATAATGTTGTTTTTTGATGATTACTCTAGGATGATGACTGTCATGTTCTTAAAGCAAAAATATGATACATTTCAAATGTTTAAGTGGTATTTGGCCAGGGTTGAGAAAGAAATAGGGAAGAGTCTGAAGTGCCTAAGATCTGATAGAGGAGGAGAGTTCACATCAAAAGAATTTGAGACATTTTGCTATGATAAAGGAATTAAGAGACAAACATCAGCACCTAGAACTCCCCCACATAATAGAATCGTAAAGAGAAAGAATAGATCAGTGATGGACTATGCCAGAACATTAATGATGGAGAAGAATGTTTCTCTAAAGTACTAGAGAGAAGTTGTAAGTACAGTTGTCTACACCCTGAATCTAGTACAAATCAAGAAAGATACAAATGTAACACCTTTTGAATTATGGTATGGTCACTCACCCAATGTAAAAAATTTCAAAGTATTTGGTTTTAAGTGCTATATTCTTAAAGAATCTGGAAATGACAAGTTTGATGCAAAGAGTGATGAAGGTATATTCTTTGGATACTCCACTAGAAGTAAAGCATATAAGTGTTTAAATGCTAACACTAACAAAATTGTGGAAAGTGCAAATGTAAACTTTGATGAGCATATAGAAGTTCAAGTTGATGAAACCATCAATAAACCAGAAGAGTATAGATCCTTTGTATACTTCTATGAAGGAATGCCTATTGAAGAAGAAACTGCTAATCGAGATGGGAATCAACAACAAGTTTCAGTATCAGTTGAGTCACAACCAGTGAATGTAAAGTTGCATTCAAAAGATGAGTTGTAGAATGAAGAAAATGCACATTCTAACTCTAAAATCAATACACATGAAAGAGATGTTGAGCTACTTGAAAGAGATGTGCACAGTGACTCTGAAGCTAAAAGACCAAACATGGAAACAAGGATAGAACCAAGGCTATCCAAGTATGTGAGAAGACGTCAACCTGTTGAACAAATCATTGGTGACAAGGAAGCTAGACTAATGACAAGGAATAGACTAAGAAATGAATCATGTCTACTAAGTAAGATTGAAACCAAAACAATGAAAGATGACCTACAAGATGATGATTAGTATAAAGCTATGGAAAAAGAAATTGAGCAAATAGAGAAGAACAAAACCTGGACTTTAGTTCCAAGACCTACTGACAAGAATGTGATTGGTGCCAAGTGGGTATTTAGAAACAAGCTAGATGAGAATGGTGAGATCACAAGAAATAAGGCTAGACTAGTCTACAAAGGTTATGCACAAGAAGAAGGACTAGACTATGGGGAAACATTTTCCCCTATTGCAAGGATGGAAGGAGTAAGAACTCTACTGGCATATGCTACTTACAAAGGTTTTAAAGTGTACCAAATGGATGTAAAGTTTTCTTTTCTACATGGTATACTAGAAGAGGAAGTCTACATTGAACAACCAGAGGGATTTGTTGATGACAACAACAAGGATATGGTTTGCAAACTGCATAAAGCACTTTATAGTTTGAAATAAGCACCTAGAGCTTGGTATGCGAGACTTCATTAATATCTTGTAAAGATAGGATTTGAGAGAAAAAATGACAACAACAACATGTACATCAAGGCAAAAAAATGTAAAGACATTCTGATATCTGAAATCTTTGTTGATGATATAATATTTGGAGGAAAAGATGCACTATGCAAAGATTTTTTTGATCAGATGAAACATGAATTTGAGATGTCAAAGTTTGGGGAAATCAAATTCTTTGTTGGATTGCAAGCACATCAAATGAAACATGGCATATTTGTAACTCAATCAAAATATATTAAGGAGATACTCAAAATATTTGGCTTAGAGGATTCAAAACCAATCAGTACACCAATGGTAATAGGACATAAGTTATCCAAGACTAATGAATCAGTTGAAGTAAATTAGATAATGTACATGTCAATGATTAGAAATTTATAGTATATTGTACATAGTAGACTAGACATTGCATTATTTGATGGAATAGTGGCAAGATTTTTTGCAAACTCAAGAGAAAATCATCTTATGGCAGTAAAAAGAATAATGAGGTACCTAAAAAGAACGAATGACTTTGGCTTATACTACAAGAGGATTGAAAAGTTTGAGTTGAATGCCTACACTAAAGTAGATTAGGGAGGTAATATATATGATAGGAAAAGTACTAGTGGAGGAGCACTTTTCCTAGGTAAAAGATTAGTCACTTGGACTAACAAAAAGCAAAGTTGTACCTCATAGTCCACAGCTAAAGTTGAGTATGTTGCTGTTGTAATCAACTGCACCAATATTGTATGGATCAAGCACCTATTGAAAGGTATGCATGAAAAGATAATTGAACCAGTGATACTTTATTGTGATAACACAAGTGCCATCAACATATCAAAGAATCTTGTGATGCATGCCAAAACAAAGCACATTGCAATTAAGTATCACTATGTAAGAGAACTGGTGGAAGACAAACAAGTGAAGATGGAATATGTCAACTCAAAGGAACAAATTGCTGACATCTTCACAAAACCATTACCTAAAGATGCATTTGAGTATCTTAGAGGTAAGTTAGGGGTGATACCCCTATCCAAGGCTGTTTGAGTAATAGCAAGACTGCCTTGCATCAATTAAGTTGATTACTGAAATGATATAAATTGATGTAGTGGATTCTTACTTTAGATTTTTCTTGAAGTAATTAAAATACTAAAATTCTAAATTAGTCATAGGCAAGGTGATAGAGGAAGAAATTGGAGTTCCTACAAATGCTACACTTGCATGATAAGATGTTGAAACAATATGTCTTTGGCATTGTTTTCTAAAAGGGAGAAATAGAAGAAACTAATCAAATCTATAGGATCAAATGTCTAGAGGGAGAAATAGTAGAAAGGAAGGAGAAAGGAAACATCAGCTAAGATAGAGAAGTAGAAACAAAAGAATCAATTAGGATGACAAGGTCAGAGAGGGAGTAGAACAAAAAGGAAAAGACATTGTATCAGCAAAAGAGAAATCCCTAATACTTTGAAAGAGGGAGTTACTTACAAAATTTAGAGGGAGTCATAAGGAATTCAAAATTTCTGATAGAATGAATAATTTTGGATACAAAGTTCTCTTTTTGGCATTCGACTTACTATATTAACCTAGTTAGCATTTTGATAACTTGGTTAATTAGTTTGGTTTTCCATCAATGCCAAAGAGGGAGATTGTTGAAATCTGATTGAAAAGATCATTATTGAAGAAAGGAGATTGTTGATAAAGAATGTTTTTAATCATTGTTTTTTCACTAATGTCAAACGTGCTATTTTTTGGAATGACAATTGCTTATAAGATCCTAGTACTATCACTTAGTTGATTGATGAAGAGGATTTAATCAATAAGATGTAACAAAAGTACCTAAGGGAAAGGTTGAGTTATGGTTTTGTAATGAAGTACAAGGATCAGTTAAGACAATAGTAAAATGATGTATAGAGCTTGGCTACACTTAAAAACTTTGAAAGAATAAGCTATAACAAAATTGTCTACAAAGCTTGACTAAATTCATCAGTGGGTGTTGAGCAAGTTAGTTCATGCCGAACATATTATTAGTAAGTGCCGAGAAAATATAAAATCTAGTGTGTCGAGTGAAACAGAAGGTGCCAAGCTGGACAAAATGCAATAGGTGTCGAGCATCAGTAAAACTTAGTTGATGCTAAGTGAATTCATAATAGGTGTTGAGTAACAGTATGTGCCAAGCATTAGAAAGTCAATAGTGTCGAGTTGCTACATTATTTGAAAAGTCAAATATTTTCCAGATCTGAGTCAACAAGTTTGTTACCTTGAATTTTGTGAACTAGATAGAAAATAAGGATGATGAGCTGGTGGTATAGAATTCTAGGTTAACTATTTTTGGGCAAATTTAGGTGGATTCCAGAAGATTTTTCTAGAAGAAACAAGATAAGGGGAAGATACATCGTATCTTACCTAATCCTTTCAAATCCAAAATAAGAGTGAGAAAAGTATTCCAAACTTCTATTTAAGGAGTTATAGGTCAAGAAGCAAGAGTGGTTGGAGAGAGTATGTGGTGTCAAGGAGAAGGCATCAAGAGGGAAAAATAGAGTACAAAGACTTTGCTTTGATAGGTGACCACAGAGGTGATTGCACTGGCACAACGAGCATGGAGACTTGAGGAGACAAAGCTTGAAAGGAGGACAAGCTATCAAAGCTATAGAGACTGAAAGCCTGGAAAAATTATTAACATAATTGAGATTTGAAATTTGCAAGTTATGTTGTGAGTTGTATCAAATCAAAAGCCCTTATTTTTACTCTCTAGCAATTGTATCAGTTAGGGAAAATCCTATGGACTTAGGTTGGTTTAACAATCATTTTGTAAATCTTTTAATAGGGTGAAATTCCAAGTGAATCTTCTAAAGTCCTTTAACCAGGCCCACTTCTAATAGGGTGGTTGAAATCTCTTAACGGGGTCACATTTAATAGTGTGTTTTGTAGCCTTTAACAGGGCAAGCCTTTCATAGGCCATCACTTCAAAAGAGTGAGAAAGGAGTAGCATGTTGCTAGTGGTTTTCCCCAAATTGGGTTTCCACGTAAATCACTATGTTATGTGTTGATCTTTCATGTCTTATTTCTCCATGTTGATTTATTAGTAACTTGCTAAGAAGAATGTTTAGCTTGGATGCATGGTTAGTTTAAATGGGCTCACTATACTTAGTGAAAAAAAATTATTAGGACATTTGGACCTTGAATAACTAATTCACCCCCCTTCTCACTTATTCTAAAGCATTTCTAACAAGAAAATAGGAAGTGGAAGCACAATTCATCGAAAAATGTAAGAGTTGGAATTTTTAAATTCAAAAACTCATAATTCCCTCAAAATGGTAATTAGAAATTAGAAAATTAGAAAATAGAAAAATAGGAATTAGTAAATATGAAATATGAAATTTCCAAAATTCATGGAAATGGAACAATTAATTAATAACTCTTAAACTAATTGGGAATAATTAATAAAAGAGGATGAATTAATAAGACGAGATTAAATTAAATGATTAAAGACATAGGAATAAACCACTGGTTATGTATTTCTATATGAGAAACTAATAAATTGATTGGCCAAAGATCATGATAAAATAAATATAATGAATAATCCTATTAAAGGATCACAATGAAAATGAAGATAGAGTGTGATGATGTAGAATAAGATAAAATTTACAATCAAATTAATTGGATAAATGATGCCAAATTGAATGAAATAAATTGATGACTTCTCAAGGACACATGACAAGGATTGATGACATATGATATTTAATGGACTCTACAAATACCATAGGTTGATTACAAATTGATTGATAGGATTGATGACATGTCAAGGACACATGATATGAAATGATGAATATTGATAAGGCACTAAAGATTGTAACAAGCCTAAAAGGACTAATAATAATAAGATGATGACATTGAAATCATTTTGAATTGATTTTGAGATTATTTGCATCTGATTAAAAAGGGATACAAATGATGAAAAATATATCGAAAGATGTTGAGAAACAAGTCAAAATGATGATCCAATTGTCCAAAAGATTGAAGTAAGTGGATTGAGAAAATGAGACAAGTTAGGATGAAAAGGTGATGAAAGAGTAGTTAAAAACCATTTTTTAGCATCTAAAGTATTTACCTGAAGATCTTCAAGTTCATCATGATCAAAGATATCATGTTTTTTGACTTCTTCAATATGTGGCAATGGCACTGGCAGTGGTTGAAAATCTTGTAAATGTACTTGTGATATATTATAGCTTCCTAATTTTGGCCACTAAAATATTATGACAAGATTCTGCAAGTGTATTTGGCTAACCTTTCTTGGTTTCCACCACATGTAGGACTCTTACCCTTGTTCATGTTCAACATCTCTAAAGAAATATAGGCTTCCATAAAAAACAACTTGTTGAAAAAGTGATAGTTGACTATTGTATATATTTGTCAAAATAGAATTCATTGATTATATGACGTACACTATAAAATAAATATTTCCTAGGTCTCTCTAGTTACTAGGTGACTTAGTAGTCACTAGTTCCAGGTGACAACTAACCACCAACTATCTAGCTTGTACCTACTAAATAAGAATGAACTAAAATTGTTGAGTCTAGATGGATAGGGGTCTAAGTTATTCACCTTTGCCTCAATTGTAGTCATCACTCACTAATGCTTTTGATAGTTTGAGAAATTGAGACTTCACTATCAATCAAAATTGAGAGAACCTATTGATCTATGAATGTATTTATAACAATCACTTTTGGAAAATTCTATGAGAATATTATAGTGTATACAAAACATTTAGCAAAGCTTGCATAGTAAAAAATGTCTTTTGCAGTTTCCAAGTTGATTATGGTGTGTCCAATATATGACCATGCATAATATAGTTGTAAAAATTGCATTAGTGTGGGACATACGTCTACATATTTGTGGGGTGAATGTTGTTCCTCTCCCAAAAAACCTTTTAAAACCATGGGTGAATTTAGGCCATACAAAAAGTTCCCTTCAAAAATCATAGGTGAATGTGTTTAATTTTCTATGTGAAAATAATAATTTTGATTGGCTATATCATGTGCTAAGTAGAGTTGATGCATAAATCCTATGGCAATGGGCCCAGGGGTGCAACCCATTTTTGGTAAAATTATGGTGACATGCCCTGCCACATATGTGGAAATAATTTTTCAAATCAATGTAGTTTGATGTGCAAAATTTGCTAGTTAGAAAATAGTTACTACTGGAGTGAACCCTAATCTACATCGTGTACAAAAATGCTTTTTAACCTATATATTTTCAAAGGAATAAAGATTAATGCATTTTAGTCATATGTCTATCAAGTATTATTACTTGCTTCTCATATGTTAACTTGGTAATGATTTATATAATGGCTAAATCTATTTGTTCTTTAATTTACATAATCCATATGATGAAATGCATTCATTTCTTGGTATCTTGATGTGAACATACCATGATAATGTAGCTTTTTGTGTGTCAAGGTCTACTATTCATTGTTTCATTATCCTTGCATTTGTGATTAAATCGCTTTGCAATAATTATCTATTGTGAAATCCTTCTTGGTGTTCATATGTCTACCAATGAGGTTTCTTTTGTTATCTTGTTTCACTTTTATGGTTTTCTCCTTTATGTACTTTCAAGTGAAAAGTACACAACAACATTAAATACCCCTATCATATGAGGGAGTTGCCCCTCATAATGTAGAGGAAGACCATGATTAGATCATGATCAAATTTCAATCTCTTCAATTGTCAGTGCAATTGTCACTACTCATCAGGTACATGAGGTCAATTTCTCAAGAAAATTTTCACAATGACAAATCTATTTACCAATATATTGAAAATAATTTAATAAATAAAGCTTATCATGTTTGTGTCTTTTAATATAATTTAAACATGTTGTTCCTTTAGATTTCTATTTTTTTCTAAATAGCTTTGATTTTTTAATAGTAGTTGTTAAACATTATTATATTTTAAATTATATAAAAATAATCTAAAATAATAATATTTTTTAATAATATTTTATAATAATATGTATGTAATTGATTATTGTTACAATTTAAATATTATGTCTTTCTCTTAATTCATATTAATAATTTAAGGATTAATCATTTAGTATACATACATTTAAAATTTAAATATACATTCTTTTATTATTATATAATAAAAAATAGATTGTATCTAATAAACTAAGAGCACAATGCATATAGTAAAGGAAACAAATATAATTTTTTTAATTGAGGAAGCTTTGAACTCTGGAATTTGACCACCCTTGCGTGTCATATAATTTTTTTATGACGGTTTGGTCATTCTATTGCCATTCATTTTATGCTTTAAGAATACTATGAATTGTCAATTTTTGCATATTTATAAATAATTTTTTAATTTTTTAAAATTGAAATGTTTTATCAATATAACTACATATTGATTTGCAATATTCACAAAAATGGAAAATTCTAAGTTATGATCTTGAGAGATGGCGAATCGGCACTAAAATTTTTGGCGAGTATCTCCAACAGAGCCAAATTTTTGATAGAAAAATAGCAAATTTGCCTGATACACATTTTTTTGGCACCGGGTCTAGCTAAGGTGGCGACCTTCGATGTCGCCAGTGGATCAGGTGGAGGACAGTGAACCTCCTCCGTGCATGGAAGTTTTATGGCTGAGGTAAGGGACGCTGAGCATGTTGCAGGTAAGGTAAACTCATTGCCAATTAATGGCTCCTCCTCTCCGAATGGCAATGTTCGTCCTAAATCTTTTTCTGAGGCTGTGGCTCATTTTTCTGCCATTAACAATAAGGCCAAGTTTGAATTTGCAGGCACTGTCAACAATGAAGCGCCTAAAACTAGTAAGATCCATTCGGTTCCCTTGTCACCCTTTGCTATTGTTTCGAATCGAGAAATGTTAGAAGAAATTATTAAGGAAAAGAATAGATTGAGAGATACCGCTATATTTTTTTCGGCTGTTGAAATTGACAAATGTCCGCCAAGAAAGTTTATGGATGATTGGTTTCATCAATATTGGATTGTTGAGGAGTATTGATAGTAGGGCAGGAAGATGAATCCCTTATGAGGAGTACAAGCTAGATTCATCTGCCTGCATGATGGTTTGATGGAAAAACCCCTCATAAGGGATTCATCTCAGACAATCCCTCCAAAAGTCTTCCAAGAGATTGGGGATGATTATAATTTTGAGATCATCTTGGCTGCCCCTATGCCCACTGATTCTCATATTGGGCCTTCCATGGATATAGAGCCTATGGCAGAGATTGATGATGATGTTAACATGGTCCCTTCTATTGCCAGACGTAGAGGTAGGCCCCCTGGTTCAAAGGACAAATCATTTGTGCCTAAAACAGGGGAGTGCTCAAATAAATTCTTAGCTCTAACTGATCAAGAGGGAATTGCGTGTTCCACCCCTCACTCTGTTTCTCAATGAATTGTTTATCTTGGAATGTGAGGGGTTTAGAGTCCCCTGATAGAAAGTATGTTATCAAGCGGTTGTTAGATTCTCTACATTCTATTGATTTTTTTATGATGCAAGAAGTCAAGGCTGTGGGATTCACTTTGGATTCCAATCTCAACTTTATATGGAGGGATGCTATCAAGTTTTATTCTAACCATGAGAGAGGTAGAGGTGGTGTTTCTTTGCTTATTAACTGCAAGTGGGGTAACTATATCACCAATCAGGGATGTTCTCCTTGTCAGAGAGTTGTATGGGTAACTCTGCAACATGATAATAAACCCTTTGGAGTTTGTGCTATTTATGCTTCAAATGACCCTAAGGAAAGAATTGAGCTTTGGAATTGGCTTTTAGGCCTCCCTGATATGCCTTGGCTTTTTGGTGGTGATTTCAACATGGTTGAATCCCAGGATGACAAGTCGGGGGGTTCTCCTCTTCATTGGAAAGATAATGAGAAATTTTTTGGGTATAAACTTATAAATTCTAAGAATCTTTTTTATCCTATTTCTGGAAATAGGAGTTCCAATCCTAGGTTATGGCACACTTGGTGTAATTTTCAGTAGGGCAATGCCAGGATTTACTCCAGGCTTGACCGTTTCTATGCCAATAGGTTTTCTTTCTCTTTCCCCCCTGACAATGCTGGGAATATTATCCATGTCATTGCTACTACTCTTTCTGATCATCACCCTATTTTGACTAAAGTCTATTTTAACAGTAGCCCCCTTCAACACAAGTATACCAGCAATAAGTTCATTTTAAACACAAGCCTCCTCTTGGATGAGGATTTTCTTGCTACTGTGCAGATTATTAGAGGTCTTAATAAACTTAATCTTCAGCACATGTCCCATCTGGATAGATGGAACACTAACTTGTCTACCTAGAGGGTTTTTCTACAAACTATTGGTCAGAAAAAGACTAAGGACTACAGGTTTGTTGAAAAACAATTATCTTCTGATTTACAAATTGCTGAGAACAACATCCAAAATAATCCCTCTAATATGGATCTTCTCTCGTAGGTTATAGCTACTAAGGATGCTCTTAGGAAGCATCAGCAGGTTAGGATTTAGGGAGCCAAGATCAGATCTAGAGCCCAATGGCTTCAATATGGGGACAGGGGATCTAAGTTTTTCTTTTAAACATAAGCATATTAAAGAGTCTGTTGATAGACTTTCGATTGATAATCATGATATTACTGATCCTGAGGTTATTATTTAGGTTTTTGCCAACTATTATAAGGGCCTTTTTACCTCTGAAGTCTCCTCTGAGGCTGAGTCTATAAGAGATAAATGCAAAGTTCTCATTCCTAAAAAGTTGGACTCAGAAGATATTGTTGTTCTTGCTAAAGATATATCTATTGAGGAGATTGAGGGAGCTATCAAGGCTCTCAATAATGATAAAGCCCTGGGCCCAGATGGTTTCCCGGTTGAGTTCTATAAATCCAATATCAGTTGGATATGTAAGGATCTCAAGGACCTTTATTCTGAAGCTTTGATTAAGGGTTCCTTGGGTCAGGATGTTAATAAAGGTATTATTAAGCTCCTCCCTAAAGATGGTGATAAGACCTTCATTAAGAATTGGAAGCCGATTACCCTTCTTAATGTTTCTTATAAGATTTTGGCTAAAATCATGGCTCTTAGGTTGGTCAATATTCTTCCTAAGTTTATTAATCCCACCCAAACTGGTTTCATCAAGGGTAGGTACATTCTGGAGAATCTCATAACTAGTTGGGAAGCCATGGATTGGTCAAAATGCTCACATCAATGCTCTTCCATGCTTCTTCTTGACTTTGAGAAGGCATATGATAAGGTTGAGTGGAGATTTCTTCTCATGATTTTAGATGCCTTCGAATTCCCTCCCTTCTTTTGTAAAATTGTGCAGATGCTTCTTAATGATGCCTCTGCTCAGGTTGAAGTCAATGGTGCTCTCTTTGCTCCTTTTCCTCTTGGTAGATCCATTAGACAGGGGTGCCCTCTAGCACCTTCTCTTTTTGTGATTGCCTCAGAGGCTCTCTTCTATATCCTCAGAGATAATTCCATTTCTCCTAAGGTCAGAGGTATTTACCTACCCAATAATGAAGAGCTCATCAATTGTCAATTTGCGAATGATACCGCACTTTTCTTTGAGCTATCGGAAAGTAACTTTAATGCTTTGCTAGATAAACTTAGTCTCTTCTGTACTATATCTAGGGCTAAGATCTCCCAAGCTAAATCTATCTACTTAGGGTGGGAGGAGCAACCCCCAGATTGGCTTTCCCAATTCAGCTTTCAATGGGGTGGTCCTAATAAGATCACTAGATATCTTCAGATCCCCTTTTCGGTGGAGCCTACCCTCAAAGACATGTGGTCCTAGGTTAAAGAGAAGATTGATAAGAAGCTTGGAAAATGGCATAATAGGGCCCTTTCTCTGGCAGGTAGAATTCAGGTTTGCCAGAAAATGTTGTCCTCTTACACCATTTATTACTCTTCCGCCTGGTTATTTAATAACTATCAGATTGCTGAAATTCAGAAGTCCATCCGAAACTTTCTTTGGTCTAATGGCAAAGGAAATAATAAAATTCATTCTGTTAAGTGGGCTTGGTGCAGCACTGAAAAAACCCTTGGGGGGCTTGGGCTGAAAGATTTAAGAACTCAGGGCATAGCCCTATCTGCCAAGTGGATTTTTCAGTCCATGGAGGGTGATTCTCCTTGGAAAGTGCTGGTTAGAAACAACATTGCAAGGGGTGTTCCTAAGAAAGCTAAATCCTGGACTAACCTCCCCTTTTGTGATCTCCTACTTGGCAACTTTCCTATTATGGTCCAAGGCTCCATGGTTTTCAGGTCTATCTGGAAGGCTTGGGATCATGTCAGGAAATTCATCACTCACAAAGAGTTTCACTCTAGCAATCAACTTCATGGTGAAAGGTCCATTTGGTGGAATCTTCACCTTAATGGTAAACCTTTGGCCCTTACTCAAGGGTGTTCTGCCAGACTTTGGGCTAAGAAAGGTATTAAGCAATTCATGGACCTTTATGAGCAAAATCATATTCTTCCCTGGAATGAGCTTAAGAATAAATATGGTATCTCAGACTCTCATAGAAGAACTTATAACATGATGGTGCAAGTTGCTATTGGTCTTCCTGTTATTTGCAATGTTGATTCTCATAGGTATTTAAAGTGTAAATGGCCCGATGGTGTTGTCACTAACCTTCTTAAGGCTAAGAACATTTATAAAATTCTTGCTTGTAACACTGATATTATTGATCATTTCAATACTGTTTGGTACTCTTCTTTTGATGCTAATGATTGGAAAAAGTATTTTGAAATTTTATGGAAGAATTCTGTTGAACCTAAAATTAGATGCTTTAGATGGTTAGTCTTTTTGGACAGGCTGCCTATTAAGAGAGATCTTTCTAATTTTGATACTTGTAATTTTTTTAGAGTTCCTAAAACTAGTAGACATATCCTTCTTGACTGTATTTTTGCTAAAGAATTATGGAATATGTTTGGCATCATCTATCCTATTGATGTTACTATTCTTGATATTATTTCTGGGCATATTGATGGTCTTCCTAAAGATACCAATTTATTTTGGAATATTTTGTCATCTAACATTCTTTGGCAGATTTGGAAATGCAAGAACGAGGAAAGGTACCAAGGTAAGCAAAGGGGTCTTACTGAATTTTTTCGAAAACTCACTTATTTTAAAATCTACTTGCAGGTGCAGGCTACCATGTTGATTGAGTGGGAGAAATTGAGAAGGTTCCTACATGATGGGTACCAATGGCATAGAACTTTGGATGACTTGCAAGTTTTCACGCATGCTTGTAATACGCTGACCAAGGAGATCAAAGAGAAACGACATGCCATAAAAGAGGAATTATTCATGCTGATGCACATTCAAGAGCACAAAAGAATTGTTTGGATGGAGGGCCCCTTAGGGTGGACAGCATGGGTGGATACACCCTATGATATTCTTGGCTAGATTGTTCCTCTACTCTTCTGTTATTCTTCTGACTTAATGTACAACGGTTTCTGATTCTTTGTGGTGAGGCCTGGCCCTGTTGTTTTCTCTCATGGTGACCTTTTTGGTTCTCCTCATTTTTGTAACTCTTATATCTAATAGAAAAAATATTCACAAAAATATAATATTTCTAAATTCATATTTTTTATAAAAAAATAAAATTCTTAAAAATAGTTATGAATTAGTAATACATATGAAATTAAAAGTTTTTAAGATGATGTGTTGCATACTAATATTTTAAATTGGTAAAACAAATTTATATTATGTTTTATAAATATTACATTTATTGACTATAATAAATTTTGACAATAAATTAAAAATAAAAATATAATATTAACAGTTTTATAATAATTTAACTTGTCAATTCATATGGTCCAACAAATTTTTAGTTTGTCATATACGACTTAAAAGTGGAAAAATGGTCAATACAACTATCAAATTTTAGGATTGTTTGAACTCATCAACATATAAATGCTAACAACATAGATTATGTCATTAAATCAAGTGCCTTTTAGTTTGTTATATAGATAATAGTTAATAGCCTCACAACTTAATTGTATTAGTCAATAAGTTTTTAATGTGGGATGACCTTAAACTTTTTGCATAGAAAATTTGTCTCACACCGTGAAACTACTTTAAAAGCCAAAAAACAACCTTTAGAAATGCGTAAATCTATTTTGCAATGATCAAAAATCTATTTACATCAAGAATATGATGTCCAATATTATATATTTTAGATTTTATTTGGAAAAACTCTTCTTATCTATTTTTTAAAGAGTAAAATAATTATTACTAATTATCTTTTTTATTAATCAATTTGAAAATAAAAATAAACAATAATAATGTATAAAATAATAACAAAATAGATAAATTTAATTGTATAAAATCTAAAAATTAATTAATTAAAAATAATAATTATTACAATTTTTCTTTTTTATTAATTAAAAGCAATAATATTCTTGAGAAAATAAAATAAAAATATATATAAATGCATTATAAATTTTTTAAAAATAAATATTAGCAATATCAATAAATTTTTTGATAGTAAATTTAAGATTACTTCTTATATTAAGAATTAAATAAATACTTTTTCTAAATTTATATTCTTATAAAAAAAAACCATCATCTATTTAATTAATTTAAACAATCTTAGTATACCAAAGTTAAGCTTACCTTTTTAATAAAAATTAACTAAATATTTTTCAATATTCTTGCTATCATATACAATAATATTGTATAAAATAATAGCAGAATAGATAAAACCAATTGTGTAAAATTTAAAACTTATGCTTTTTGGATTAAAAAATATGTTTAATCAAATAAAGTATTAAAATTAAAAAATATTATAATTGCAATATTAATATCTTTACATTAAAAAAACAAATTATAATAATATTTGAAAAGCTTTATATACTAAATTTAATATTACTTTTTATATGAACAATTAAATAAATAGTTTCACATTATTTTATTTTCATAAAATAACAACTATCATCTATTTAATCAATTTAAACAAATTTAAATTTAAGATTTTTTTATGTTCAAAAATTAAATAAATATTTTCTCAATATATAATTTGTTTTCTCTATTTATTAATAAATGAAATAATTAAACTAAAGTATCCTTTTTATTAAATTAAAATATCAAAATTAAAATAAATAATAATAAGTTATCTAAATATCTAGAATACTAAATAAAATAGAATTGTATTAATTAAAAAATATATTTAATTTTAATTTTAGAAATAAAATTAATTTTTTTAATAATTAAAATAATTAGTATAAATTATTTATTTTATTAAATTAAAATATCAAAAGTAGAATAAATAATATAAGACTCATAAATCTTTAAAATAATAAATAAACAAAAAATTATCTATCTTTTTATTATTTTAATTTTTTCTGAAAACTATTCATAAATCTTGTCATGTGTTGAACTTTTGCCTCTAAATATAGGGTTAGAGTATTTCAAAAAACTACAAATTTGAGAAGATACACATATTGAAAGGTATTTGACATATTCGTATGAATGAAGGTCAAATTAGATTTTTAACTATCTATATTTTGGTAATTGTCTATTTTGCATAGTGTTAAATATCAATTGTTCATTCAATATATTGATTACAATGAAAATGGAATAACTGCTACAAGCACTGATATTTAGGATTTGTGAGTTTGTGTTTCAAGGCCCTCTGAATAGACCCAAGATATTTTGTTAGAGACAACTTGTCACTTGGTAATATCTACTTGTGTTTTAGATTGTAATAATGTTGTGGTTTACTATAAGGTATGATTTTAGGTTCAAATTAGTCCTCTGAAGAATTTCGAAAATGTTTTGAATTCGATTTTATTAAGTAACTATTACATGGATGGTTGGTTTTTTTGGGTGTACTAACCTTTACTTTCCTTACTTTTCAAACCTTTTGATCATGATTTAATGACTTTGTATGTAGAATGTTTCATTAGCATCTAAATGATTGATATTAAAAGTAGATTGTGATAGACACTTAGTTTATTTGAGCTAACTTTGATAAGAATTATTTTCTTGCAAATGAGATCCTTTAAGAAGTGTTACCTTGATTTTCTCTTCTTATTACATATGCATGTTTACAATTCTGTGGAAAGACTATGGTAGTTGGTCATCAAAATGTTTTTCGTACCTCCTTTGGGATGAAGAAGAGATCTACGTCCAAGATTTGGATAGAAACATGTGGGAAGAGGTCACTCATTAGTTCTCAAAATATAAAAACTATCAAGTGAGCAACTACAAAACATGAAAGGATGCTTGGGGTTATGCTCTAATCAATTTCTTTTAATTTGATAGTTTGTCACTTCCAATCATTAGGTTTCCTATGAACAAAGTAAATAGTGTTGAAGCTTTAAAATGAAAAATCATTCGTGCCTCAATACAACCATGAAAAATGGAAAGAGAGACAAGAAGGCTTTGTCTTAGAGGAAACCTTTAATGTCACAATGAAGGAGAATGAACTTGATTCTCCCTATATATTTGAGAGGCAAGATAGTGCATTGTGGTTTTCCCTAGAATTTTCACCAGTAGAGTAGGTTGAGATACATTTTCTTTTCTTATTTCTTGAGTTATTGGTGTTAGAATGTTTAGAATAACAGGGTGGGTGAATTAGTTATCCAAGGTCCAGATGTACTAATTGAACAAACAAACACTTAAACAACTTCAAATGTCATCATGCATTAGCTCGGTCTCTACAATATACTTTCACTAACATCAACTAGCAGCCCACTATCCTAAATATATTAGATTTACAGAATGTAAACATTAACAATAAATCAACACATATAACATCCACACAAGTTTGACACTGGGATTTAACATGGAAACCCAATTTGGGAGATACTACCACTAGCATGTCACTAATATTTTCATTCTTTTGAAGTGGGTTCTATTAGGAGCCAACCTTGTTAAAGGTTACAAAACACACTATTAAATTTAACCTTATTAAAGAATTTATTCACCCTATTAGGAGTGGCCTTATTAGAGGACTTTAGAACATTCCATTAGAATGCCACCTTGATTAAAGGATTTACATATGACTGTTAGTTCAACTTTGATTAAAGGATTTCAAACTGATACAATGGTTAGAAAGTAACAAAAAGTTTGATCTGACAAATACAACTCACTTTGCAATTACAAATATCAATTCAGCTCAAATATAGATTCACTGGTTGGCTTTCATTTTCATTTTAGTCTTTGATTCAGTTGGAAACCCTTCAAGGAATCACTCTTCACCTCTTTTCAAATCTTCTCATCCTTCTGTTTCATTCTGATTTTCATCCATCTTTCTTCCTTTATCTTCTCTATCTTTTTTTATCAATATCTCCCTCTATCATTGGCTCTGGATGTCTTATGGTAACTTCTATGAATATAATCTCCCTCTTTGACAACAATGCCAAAGACAATATTTATCTCATGCATCTCAGATATGTAGATATCCTTTAGATCAGTTTAGAATTCATTGTTTGTCATTTATATATGACTGTTACAATGTTTTTTCATTCCTCCTCATTCCTACCTTAGGCAACTTCCTAAAGTAGGATTGTCTGCATCAACATGTAAAATATTTTGATCAACACATTTGATGTAGAGCGCCATTTCAGTTTGAGTAGCCTTTTTTAGGGGAACACCCCTAGTTTACCTCTTAGATATTCATGAGCATCTTTAGGTAAAGCTTTGGTGAATATATCAACTATTTGCTCCTTAGTATTTACATACTCCAATTTTAATTCTTTGTCTTGAACCAGCTCTTTCAAGTAATGATACTTGATAACAATATGCTTAGTTTTTGTGTGCATTATAGGATTCTTTGATATGTTAATAGTGCTAGTATTATCACAATAGATAATAACTAGATTAGTGATCTCTTCAATCATACATTTCAAAAATTGTTTGATCCATATGATATTTGAACAATTCACTGTTGCTGCCACATATTTAGTTTTAGCTATTGATTGAGAAATGTAGTTCTACTTCTTTCTTGTCCATGAAATTAGTTTCTTTCCTAGAAAGAATGCACCTCCACTTGTTCTTTTTCCATCATCAACATTTCCTTCCCAATCTAAGTTAGTAAACACTTTTAGTTCAAACTTATCATTCTTATTGTAATACAATCCATAGTCTTTTGTTCCTTTTAGATATCTCAGTATCCTTTTTACTATCATCATGTGATTCTCCTTAGGACTTGTAGAAAATCTTGCAACTATCCCAACTACCAATGCAATATCAAGTTTGTTGTGACTAACATATTGTAGTTTTCCAATCATTGATCTGTATAATGTCTAGTTCACATTAGTAGAATCATCATTCTTAGATAACTTATGACCAATAGACATAGGTGTACTAACTGGTCTTGAATCTTCCATTCCAAAAGTTGTTAATATCTTCTTGATATATTTTGATTCAGTAGTGAAGATACCTTGCTTCATTTGATACACTTGTAATCCAACAAATAATTTGATTTCACCAAACATTGACATTTCAAATTCGTTTTGCAAATGATTTACATAATTCTTCCTTGCCTCCAAATATGATATCATCAACAAAAATTTCACATAGCAATACCTCATTTTTCTTGCTAGTTTTCAAGTATAGATTGTTGTTATCATTTGCTCTTGCAAAACCAATCTTCACTCGATAATTTTGTAGTCTTTCATATCATGTTCTAGGGACTTGTTTCAAACCATATAAATCTTTGTGCATCTTAAAAACCATATTCTTCTTTCTAGGGTCAAAAAATTCTTCAAGCTTCTCTATGTACATTTCTTCTTCAAGTATCTCTTTTGGAAATGCAGATTTGACATCCATTTGATATACTTTAAATCATTTGTAAAACCAATATGCATGTAGTGTTCTAACTCCTTCTAATCTTGCAACATGGGAAAAATGTCTCCCCATAGTCAATGCGTTCTTCTTGTGAATGTCCTTTGCATACTAGTCTAGCCTTATTCCTTGTGACTTCACTTTTTTCATTCAACTTGTTCCCCACTTTATTCCAATAACATTTTTATCTTTAGTTCTAGGTACCAGTGTACATGTTTTGTTCTTCTCTATCTTTTCAATTTCTTCGTTCATTGCTTGTATCCAATCCTCATCTTCTAAAGAATCTTTCACTGTTTTGGGCTCAAACTTACAAAGTAAAAATGTTTCACTTCTAATTTTCTTCCTTTTCATAATATCATATTATTTAGCTCCAATAATTTTCTCAGGTGCATGATGTCTTCTCACATATTTTTCTAGTATGGGTTCTTTTCTTCTTTGTTCTTCAACATGTTCATCTTGAAAAATGATTTCAAGGTCATTTTCTCTCTCTAGATTAGGTTCTGGTTCATGTTATTCTTTCTTGGAAATGTCTTCCTAATGTTTAATTCCTTCTGTTTGTGACCTGACATCATTTTATTGTTTCTTGACACTCATAGTCTGTTGCCCAACAACTAGCTATTGCAACTCAACATTCCCAATTTTTTGTTGACTTGAAACTTTATTTTCTTGTTTAGGTGGGTTGTTAGGAGCACCTTCATTCACATATATGAATGTAATATAGTCTTGAGGTTCTTTCCTGCATTCAACTTCATTCTTTTCTGCATATTCATTAACATTTACATTTGCACTTCCCACAGTTATGTTAGTGTTAGAGTTCAAACACTTATAAGATTTTATCTTAGTGGAATATCCTAAGAATATTCCTTCATCACTTTTAGCATCAAGTTTTCCATTTCTATTATCCTTAAGTATATAACATTTTCTTCCAAAACCTATAAAGTACTTCACATTAGGTGCATACCCATACCATAATTTAAAAGGAGTAACATTTGTACCTTTCTTGACTTGCACTTTGTTCAGAGTATGAATAGTTGTACTTACAACTTCTCTCCAATATTGTTGTAACACATTTTTCTCCATCATGAGTGTTCTAGCACAATCCATGATTGACCTATTTCTTCTTTTAGCTATTCCATTTTGAGGAGAGGTCTTAGGTGCTGACATATGTCTTTTGATTTCTTGATCATTGCAGAATATGTTAAATTCATTCGAAATGAATTTATTACCTCTATCAAATCTCAAGCATTTTAGAATTTTTCCTATTTCTTTTTCAACTCTAACCAAATACCACTTAAATAATTGAAAAGCATCATATTTCTTTTTAAGAAACATCATATTCATTATTCTAGAGTAGTCTTCAACAAATACAATGAAATATTTGTCTCCACAATAGCTTTGAACACCAATAGGTCCAAATAAGTCAATATGAACCAATTCCAAATATCATTAGATGAATATGTCTTACTCTTGAAACTAGAATAAATATCATTTTTTGCAATTGACATTGTTTACACATAGCATTGTCAAGTTTCTTCAGTTTTGACAGACCTCTTACTTTTTGCATCTTACTGATGCTAACCAAATTGTCAAAATTTACATGACATAACCTTTTGTGCCATAACCAAATATCTTCATATTGTACAAACAAACATGTCTCATCAGATAAATCTAGATATCTAACAAGTTACATCTTGTTTGATCATCACTTCCAATTAGTTCACCATCAACATCACATATCTTGGCCTTTCTGTAATGGAATAATTCAACTCTATAACTTGATTTGTTCAAATCTGAAACACTCAATAAATTATAGTTAAGACCTTCAATCCAATAATATTGTCACATTTTATCTTGTTAGTCACTTGTATTGATCATTTACCTTTCACAAGACATGGTACATCATTACCAAATTTAACATAGTTACCCTTCTATAGTCCAATGTTCTCAAATTTACTTCTATCACTAGTCATATGATTTGAGCAACCATTATCAATTATCCATCTATCACTTTTTTTCATATAAGAGATTAATGCAGTTTTCTCATCTTCATCAAAATCTTCTTTCATAGTAACATAGACAACTTCTTCTTCATTAATATTAGATTCATTATTAGTTTCTTCTTTGGAAATGTAACAAGATTTATTACCTTTATCTTTGTAGTCCTTGTTTCTCTTATTGTTTTGGTCATCTCTTCTTTCTTTGTACGTTCTTTCCTTTATTTCATCTTTGTCTTCTTTGTTAGGACACTTTGCTACAATACAACTAACTTTGTTGCATGAAAAATATATTATAGGAATTTTACCTTTTTATTTCCCTTTGCCTCTTGGAAGTCTCCCAATCATTAGTGCTTCAAGCTCATTTAGTTCATCATCAGAAGTATCACTATCACTTTTATCATATTTTCCTTTTCATGCTTTACTTAGAATCAATTATGATTTAAAAGAAGTTTCAATAGAAGTAGGAGTGAAGTTATCAAAATTTGACATCTCAAAAGTAGTAAGTCTACCAATCACACCTTCTAGAGTTAGGTCATTACTTGGAGTACATCTTAGTTCTTGTATTGCAGAAACCCTAAGAGAATAAATATGAAGTAGAGTTCTCAATACCTTGTTGACTATAGTTTTATCATCAATCTTTCCATAAAATCCTCTTATAGCATTCAAAAACTCTTTGATTCTTCCATAGTACTGGACTATATTCTCACCTTATACCATTCTCATTTCATCAAACTTACCTCTTAAGCTTTTTGATTTTGCTCTTAGGATATTCTTGTCTCCTCCATAGATGTTCTTCAATGTGGCTCACATTTCTTTAGCAGTTTTACAATTTTTAATGCCACCAAACTCAACATAGCTTGGTTGTGTTCTTGTTTCTCTTTTAGTTGTTGGATTTCTAGAGGAACTTTCATTATCTCCACATACAAATAATCCAAAAAATGTATTGCACCATCAAAAATTCTTGTTAGATGTAGCCTCATCAAACTTTGTCATGCAAGGAAGTTCTCTTTGTTTAATCTTGATACCTCTTTTTTGTAACTCATGATCTTTAACTTCAATTTATTTAAACATTTTCACTACAACCACCAATTCTTTGATACCAATTATTATAATGTTTAGAATAACTAAGAGAGGGGGTGAATAGTAATCCAAGGTCCAAATGTACTAATTGAAAAACCAAACACTTAAACAACTTCATACCTCATCATTCATTAGCCTTGTCTCTATACTACACTTCTAGTAACATCAACTAGCAATCCATTGTCCTAAATATAATAGACTTGTATAATGTAAATATTTAACAATAAATCACCACATATAACACCCACACAAGTTTGACACTAGGATTTAACTTGGAAACCCAATTTGAGAAAAAACACCAGTAACATGTCATCAATAAATTCACTCTTATAAAGTGATCTCTGTTAGGAGCCAACCTTGCTAAAGATTACAAAACACATGGTTAAATGTGACCTTGTCAAAGCATTTTATCACCGTGTTAGGAGTAGCCTTGTTAGAGGACTTTAGAACATCCATTAGAATGCCACCTTGATTAAATGATTTACATATGACTATTAGGTCAACCTTGATTAAAGGATTCCAAACTGATACAATGGTTAGAAAGTAACGACAGGTTTGATCTGACAAATACAACTCACTTTGTAATTACAAATCTTAGTTTAGCTCAAATATTGATTCACTAGTTGGCCTTCATTGTCATTTTAGTCTTTGATTTTCTTGGCAACCCTTCAAGCAATCACGCTTCACCTCTTCTCAAATCTTGTTAGCCTTTTGGTTAAGTTTGTATGTCAATAGCCTCAACAACTATGCCAACCTTCAACCACTTTGAAAGCTATCCCTTGTACCTCCTTAAATAGGTAATTCTGATCTTTTACGACTTAATCATCACTATAGATCTTAGGTTTAGGTCATATTCATCGAATCCTTCCAACATTTCATCTCCTTCTTTCTACTCTAGAAACTTCTCCTTGAATTCTTGCATAGAAATGCACAAACATGGTTGTCGTTGATTTAAATGTTTTAGATCATCCATCCTTATCTTCAACATGCTTTACATATTCCAAGAAATCAACTCTGTCAGCTAAAAATTATGATTTCTCATAAACTATTAAAATGTTGTCCCTTGGCAGCAATCATTGTGTTCTAACACTCGTTCATCACTAGATTACACAATCATTACTAGATTTCTCGGTTAGTGCATATACTATCACTTGGTCAATATTGATGCTCAGTTCACACTATTTAAGCTTGATATTTACTGTGGCTCAGTCAATATTGATGTTATGTTTACACTATTTATGCTCAGTATTTACTGTGGCTTGGTTAACACTAGCATCACTCGACATGCATTGCAAGTTCCTTAATCTTATGCTCTGTTCTTTGGTCAAGCCTATGCATTTGGTCTATCTTTGCTCACTTCTTTAGGATTTTAGTATAACCATTTTCTCCTCCTCTAGTATGATTAAACAATCAATTTATCTTGTCAAAGTCTAACTAATCAAGTGTCCATTTGTAGTTTCCTCTTCATAACCCAACCTTTCCACTAGGTGCTTTTTTTATGACCAACTTCTCAAATCTGCTTCATCAATCAAATAGATATGACACTCAAATCAGATAACAAACTTTCTTGCCAATAAGATTTGACATCAATGACAACATAATAATTTTTTCAATTATAGTTTCCAACAATTGGGTCCATCTTCCATGACAAGAATTTGTAGCAGAGTAATCTATCTATTAGGTAACTCTTTTTTTCATGCCATGACTACATGAGCCAAGAAAGCTCTCTGACTGGGGAAAATGATGGATGCAATAGGAATTACCATGATAATATGTTCAATTTCATACAGTTGAGCATATAGGTAGTTAAGTTAAAACATGTATAAAATTGTTTATCGAATATTTCCTTGCACCTCCTATGGTGCAAGTGCTAGTTATTATAATTTATACATCTCAATGATAAATTAATATCTCAAAAAATAATTTAAATATTTAATTTCAAAGTTTGATAGCTTTAAATTATTAGTTATAAAAATAATCTATATTATTACAATTCTGTATTTTTAAAAATTATCTATAAATATAAATATGATTGAACAATATAAATTGATTATAAAATATTCAACTTATATAAACATGCATAAAAATTTATTAAAAAAATATTGAAGAATTCACCACATAGTTTTTATTGTGATAATCCTTTTTTTTCAAATACATATTTATTCTAAATTTATATTCTTAATGATATAAATGAATAATTCACTATGATTTAATTTAAAATTTATATTTGTTAATTAAATATTTCTTTAAATCACATAAATATTTAAACTTTTTTAACGTTTGATTGATTTAATTTTTTTCTTATTTTTCCACCTCTCAAATGTTATAATTATGACTCTATGTGTTGTTATATAAATTACTTCTTATTTCTATCTTTATAATTATTTCTTTGGATCTCATTTCCCCTTTTTGTACATATATTTATGTATTATGCATATTCTATTACTTTTAACTCTCTCCATATATTTCCTCTCATTCTTTATTCTCATTCCCATTTATGTATCTTTACTTTTCTTCCTCTCTAACTATTAACATAAGCTTTTATGCATGGTGTCCCTTGCTAAATAATCACATCCAAAGTTATAAGGAAATTCTCACAATTTAACTTGGTATATTTATAACCTTCGAGACAAAAGACAAACTTCATAAGGGTAAGGAAAAAACATCTAAATGAAGGTCATAGAACCACCCACAATTTTTAAGCCAATAGGCTTATTCCTAGGAGGGTTGTGGTTAGAAAGTTGTGACATGCCGAAATTGTCAAATGGCAAAGAGAAGAAAACATATTAGAAAATGTGATTCTTCACATGTCTTTGCTTAAGGTTCTTTCTTGGGGTTAGTAAATTGTGATATCGATTCTTGTGAAATTTATGACACTACTTCTCTTACTCAATGTGTTATTTTTCCTTGCTACATTTTCTAGTCCAATTCTCTAGAAAAAGTGAATAAATTTGTAGGCACGACCGCTAATAATTCTAGCTATGCAGGCAACATTAAAGACCCCAATTGCTATAAAAAGAGATTTTGTGGATTTTAATCTATCCATAGTAGTCACTCTAACATTTTTACCTTGACTAACATGTTCAACACAATCCAAACTTAAATCTGATTTGTTAAATATTTGTTTCGTTTACTAAGTGTACATTATTTTTATATAATGGAAAAATCTGAGCTTTGGACTTTTTAGTACCTACATGTTGCCAAGGTTTGAAGTTTATTTATTATATCTAAAGTAAACAGAAACAACTATTCTTATGCGATTTCAAAAATAAAACAAATATGAATTGTGTTTGTATTTAATGTTTCTAAATGTAAACCAAATAGTTGATGATTTTTTTTTAATGGAGTTTTAAATGTAGGAGGTACTAACTTATCATATGAAAATTCCATATTAGATTTTTAAATTTTTTTACAAGTAGTACAATATATTTAAATGTGTGTAATGATAGTTTGAAATTTTAGTTTGATAAACATTACATTAAAAAACTAATATCTTTAATCGTGTGGCTGTGTAAATACAAAGTATATAGATTTTTAACTTTTTTTAATTATATAGTCTGTATGTAATTGACCTAGTCTAAGCTTAGCCCCATTCACATGCCAGCTCGTGTACATCACTACATTTTATATTGAAAATAAGTTTTTATTTTAACTTTTAATTTTCATTTATAGTAGAATGTGTGTAAATTTGTAAAATCCTAATACTTGTAATGTTTGTTATTTTATTTTTTGAAATTTTCTATATAAATAAATTTTTAAAAAATTTATGTTGTCTTAATTAAGAATTAAACATTTGAAAAGATTTTTCAACATAAGAAATAAAGACTTGTCATTCCAATAATTAATGGTAATTTATTTGATTAATAATTTATGTGATGTAATTTCTCTAAATGTTATGCTAAAAGTAGTTAGATTAAATTCCTTGATTCTTTGAATGGAGATTAGGTTATAATTTTTA
Source organism: Cupressus sempervirens (assembly GCA_028749045.1). Classification (NCBI taxonomy): domain Eukaryota; kingdom Viridiplantae; phylum Streptophyta; class Pinopsida; order Cupressales; family Cupressaceae; genus Cupressus; species Cupressus sempervirens. The sequence goes on along the minus strand of CM053785.1, from coordinate 138,456,090 downwards.
AAAAATAATAATAATAATAAAGTAATCACTTTTCATATTTGAAAAGTAAATAAGAAGAAAACAATTGAACTAAAATATGAACAAAACCAAAAATTTTTAAAAATATTTAATAATTATTAGATTAAAATAATTGATTACATCTATTATAAATTTAAGGAAGAAAAAATTCACTATTTTCCAATGTCTCTTTTGAGTGAAGGTGAAAATGATTCCATAATAAATAAACTATCCTTAATGTCTCAATAATAGTAATAAATGGTTTCTCTTAGAATTTTTTTAATGATAGCTTTGAGAATTGTTGGTATCATGGTAGTTATTACATTTGATGTAGACATAAACTATTATAAATATGCATGATACAAGCAATTTTAGAAAAAGTAAAATGAAATACTATGTGATTGTGAAGGACAGATGATGACTACGTCTAGTTTATGTAATGCCCCACCAAGGGATCGAAAGAATTAATCTAAAATTTCACTAAGTTTGCCAAACAATTTTTTTTTAAAACATGAAATATAAACCATTCACAACTTATATAGAGTAACAGAAGCAATAGCAACAATTCAAATGAAAGTAAACATAACATACATAACAGTTACATTCTTTAAAGATCCCTTAACATTGTATCACATCTAAATTAACTATTCATCTAACATCACATCCTTAGCAATGTTACATCCAATGTTCTTAAACAATATTACAAGTGTCTTTTTTTGTAATTACATTTTAGATTGCTCAATCATCCATTGTACATGTTACAAGGTATGAAAGGCTTGAAAGAATAAAAATCCATCATAAAAGATAACCATATATCACAAAACATAACTAACTAAGTGCACGGTTCCTCCCAACCATTAATAGCATCATTAGACCATCATGGATCCTAGCCATCCCTCTGTCCGTAACATCCCAAAGCACCAAAGAGATCATCGATATTAACATAGTAGGAATGTCACTCCTAAAACATTCTACTAACATGAAAAGTAAAGCATAAGATAACATCATCTAACATATGCAAATCATCAATATGAGAATACATGTCCACCATAATAATCCAAAAACATAATGAAGATAGATGCCACAAAGAATGCATCAGCCACGGTGTCTCAAACGAATCTCAAATGATAAGAGTGGAAATACACTACCACCCGATCGCGTGGAACCTAAGTGGTCCACTCCCACCGTGCTGAGGAGATAATCTCAAGTCCCAAACAAGCTATCAAAAATCACATAGCAAAGATACTCTCTAAGTCTAGGAATCCTAAAAGCATACTAACTCAAAGGTTCCAATCACAAAACTGACATCTAATTCTCAGAGGCACACAATGACATGTAGGAAACCTACTCTGCAAGCGGGAAAGTGTCATCAAATATATCACGTAAAAGTTACCTTGGCAGTTACCTAAACTCCATGGGTCCATACTGATCCTCATGCGACCACTAGTATCCTCTCATATTGACGAGGCATACTATGGAATGCAAGGTCGCAACCATGCATTATCTCTACTCCTATCCTAGTCTGTACAAGCACTCAAGGCATGGGCAAGAACCAAAATAATTATCTTTTTAGGTTCATTTAATCCCATTTTAATGTGTAAATATTATCACTTATTAACAAAACTTACAATGAGTTACCCTGGCAGCCACTTAGGGCACTGGCCCCCATTGCAAGCCACTTCTCGACACTACAAGTAGATAACCTACCCTAAGCTCATGGAATCATAAAATCACCCTAGTCCTATACAAGCGACTGGAAAGGAAATCCAAAAGATAATCCATAAAAAGAATCATCAAATATCCATGATAAAAGTATCAAATATCCACAATAAAAATCATCAAATCTCCATGAACATTTGAAAAGCATCCATAGAAAATCATGACCACAACAGTTCTCTATTGGAAACTAAAGGCATCACTGATAATCATAAGTATCCATTGGTTCTCAATAACCAAAATATATCTCAAAATAAATCACCATATCCATTAGTTCTCAACAAGCAACTAAGAATATCTCAAAATCATACTAATCGAAGACTCCAAAATGACATCATCAAGAAATAAATCAACATTTTAGTCCCATCATGGCGACTGGAAAATAAACCAAGGATAACTGATCGATGACCCAAAAATGATTAGCTCAAGTGTCTCAGATACATAAGAATCTCAACTATAACAATCAGTAATTACAAACATTACATAGAGCATGCCATCACATTACCATGGTTGGGTTTAGAAAGATCGAGACCAATAAGATCAACATGCCATCACATCTCATAACCCCCAAGCCTCTGGTAACAACCTAAGACTGGTCAACACTAGTCAACCCAAAAACCCAAAACAAGAAGCATAGAGAATACACAATGCAAACACATGTTTTGGTTTACTAAAATCACATAGTTGAATAATGTGTAGAGTTTTAGTTTTCTGTTTGCAAGTATACTTCAAGTGTATAGGATTTATCATTTGACCTACAAGTCAACCCGTTTGTTCTCCGATAACATTATCCTTTCATTAATTAAAAATAATATTCTAAGAATAACTAAAGGATAGATATTTACTTATTAAATCATTTGTCTCTTAATAAATCATTTGCTTTATTTTATTGAGATCCATGTTACTAATTGAATAACTCTTCCTTAATGTTACTTCAACTTTTCAACATAATCGGAGGATCATTATTCATTTTATTATAAGAGAGCCAATTATCAATCTTCGAATAAGAAGATTATAACTTTATTAAAATGATCAATTAACATAGGTACACAATCCATGACTTTTATCATTCTAATAATACTTAATTAAAACTCAATTAAATATTACTAAATTTAAGCCTTTCAATATTAATCGTTATAAAAATTAAATCATCACTAATAACCATTAAAATATCTAAAGTCATTATTCAATTCATTAGAATAAGACTTATCAACTTCGATGTAAATACTTAACAACTTCGCTAGAGGAATCGATATTAGCATATCAATTAAAACTTAATTACATATCTTAATTATTAATTAAATCTAATTAACTCTAATTAATTAATTAAATTAATAATTACGTATCCATGGAAACATTCCAACTAATGTCAGTTGACTAATAACTAGCTATAATTTTTTAAGTTAAAAGTCAACTATAACTCAAATCTCTAATATTCATATTAATAGTTCAATAATGGCTTGTTATTATTTAATAGCAAGTTATAGGAAATCTATAATGACCACATTCCTCATTCTTTCAAAGAATACCAACATTCCCTTAACAAATTCGTATTATCATTAATCATTTCAAATAAGACTCTATCGCACAACTTAATTATTAACATCATAGTTATAATATCAACTCAATGAATATCAATTGATTAAAAATCAATTATACTTCAAATCCAAAAACTAATATCTTTTACAAAACTTTAATCATAAAATAATCTCCACTAGATTAACTCTAATAGAATTTATTGATAACTATTTAAACCATTATTTATTAATAGTTTGTTAGACCCAACAAACATTAATAAATAATAAACTCATCAAAACTATTATTAATCGATCTAGAAAACTTTACATAGACTTCATTGGTTAACTCTAATCACCATTAAGGTATATCAATAATTTAGTTAATAATATATAACGTATTAATCATAATAATAATTATTTCAATTAAACCTCATTGCATAACTTATTGTTATACTTCAATTATTAACTAATCTCAATTTGAATTTAATTGAATTAATTAATAGTTATACTAACTATACTCATCATTCATTAATAATTGCTAACCTTAACAATTATTAATAAATAATAAACCCATTAATAATTTCATTATTATAATGATCAAATATTAAATCAGATTCATCGTTCATTCAATCATTCGATGAATAAATGTTAATATCTCTAGGAAAAATTGTTCTTTAAAAATTATATATAGTTTTCTCAATTTTCCATTCGTGAGAATTCAAAAATTATTTGGACAACTTCTCTATTTCAATTACAACATTTTTATTAATCTTAATTACACTAATTCATTACTTAAATAAAGCTTTGTTATATATATATATATATATATATATATATATATATATATATATATATATATATATATATATATATATATATATATATATATATATATATATATATATATATACATATATACATATATATATATAATTAGTATTCAATACTTTATTATACTTACAAAATCAAATTACAATATTATATATATACATATATATGCATATGTATATATTTATACATGCATATATATAATATTTAATAAAAATCAAATTACAATTAATATTATAAAACACAACTTAATATATTAACATGCCGAGCTTTAAAAATTTGCTTGGGAGAGTATTTAGTTTTAAGAAAATTTAAATTCGCTACATGGCACGGACAAAGCCATGCGGCCCTGCCCTCTGACATAGGGCCTGCGACGGCAGTCGCAGTACTTGCATCAGCGGGTACAGGCAACCATCGGTGCCAACTTATGAAGGCAGGTGGGGGCAAGGGGTGGATAAATCTGCCCCTCCCCAATTCATTTTGTATTAATTTTTTTTTATAACATTTTTAACAAATGCGTTTTGGATTTTAATAAAGGTTTTTCCATCGCGTCTTTAATCACGATTATTAATTATCAGTGTTTAAATAATATATGTATATATGTATATGCATATATGTGTATATATATGTATGTGTATATATATATGTATATGTATATGTATATACATATACACATACACATACACACATATATATATACGTAAAATTTAAGCATTACAATATTTCAATCATTATATATATATATATATATATATATATATATATATATATATATATATATATATATATATATATATATATATATATATATATATATATATATATATATATATATATATATATATATATATATATATATATATATATATATAATGAGAACAAATACTAGTTTCAAATAAAATGGGTCTTCTAACTCTTTAAATTAAGAATTTCCCTTTTAAAAATAATGGTCTCTAAATTACTCATAATAACTGTTCCTTAGATTTACCTATTAATTTTTTCTAATAGGTTTGATCATAAATTTTAACTTAGAATATCTTTCATTAAAATACAAACCCTTGTCTAATCAAATCTTCGATTCCAATACAATTCAAACCCAAACCCGATTCGGATCTAATTTCTTTTTCATGAATGGAAGCTAGGGTTTTCTACTGTTTTCTTTGCATACATATCTAGATTCCAATTTCAAATTGCAGATTCAATCACAAAGAATATTCAGACACATCTAATAGTCACGAAGAAGATAGGAAGAGAAAGAGTGCAAAGGGAATATGTGAATATCACGAGTGCACCTGGACACTGATGCTAATTTTCCATGTCTCAGAAGTCCACAGAAAATCCCTTCCTTCTCCAACATTCGCTAATCCTCCAAGATCCAAGCCAACCGAAACCTCCAAGTGACTATAAGTGCTTATAGAAGCATAGAAGCATGTAGAAACATATGAGCATGTAGAAGCATATGAGCTTCTCAAATGCATGTAAGCTTTGAAGCTTCCATTTAAGCTTGTCCAAACACGCTAGGAGAGCCTCTATTTAAAGGCCTCTAAGATGCATCTAGAATGTCTTTAGAAACAACTAGAAGATAGTCTACTCCAACCTTATAGATGAGTCATAAGGTTGTAGACACCATGTGCTCAAATAAAATGCTAACTCCTAAGTGTAGACAACTTGTGCATTCTTAGAGTGCAAACTCCTGTGTTGTCTACATGACAACTCTTGAGAATTTGTAAACTCCTAAGTGAGCAAATATTAAAATAATGCAGAATCATTAATATAATATTTACTTTAGTCTTTTCAATTTAATTTATTTATTATTTTTAAATCTCATGCACTAACTTTAATAATTCCACTTATTTTATCTTAATATATTTATATTTTAATCATGTGCACACATCATGCAACCTTTAATCTTTTAATAATTTTAATATATTTCCCACTTTTAAATTTCATTTTCAAAACTTAATTGCTAAAATATTTATTAGCTTTAATAATAATATTATTTAGTCATTTATTTAAAAATGAACTCCAAATATATTATTATTAAAATAAATATTGTCACATTCCAAATTTAAACTTATAACTTTTATCTTCAAATTTAATTATTTTATTTAATTAATTTCCCAATTAATTAAATAAAATAAATATTAAAATATCATATTAATTTTCCATTAAATTAAACCATTAATTAAATCTTTTAATTAGGCTTAATTAATAGAAAATACTCCAAAGACTCTCAAGGTAAAATATGAAAACCCATCATAGCCAAAATACATACAAAATCAAACCAAGGGTTATTATCATGAATTATGTCATCCGACGTATTTGGAGGGTACTCAACTTAGATACTTGTCTTAATTTTCAATTAGGACAAATGGCTTAAAGGGTTGGGATTTGGACTTGAGAATTTATCTCCCCTCTCTTATCATTGAGATAATGCAATAGGGTACGCTCATCCTGACAATTCAGGGAAGTTGATACCCAGTACCTGCAACCTGCATAAAAACCATGCATGTACAAGCACAATATATACTAAACTAAATAGATAATGGCAGAAAGTGATGCATCGTATAGATCCCGACTAGTAGGTGACTACGACTCCCTTCCTTAACCACATCAGACACGCCATACATAACAACAAACACGCATGCCATACACATGCAAGTACGGGGTAAGTATCCATAAGAAAACACATATGATAATAAATCATCTTACTAATCATCATTAATAACTGCAAACACTGAAAATAATCATCATGCATACATGAAATGTAAAGTCTAAGTGATGTCATCACATATCAACTGAATCCATAGCACATTATTTGATAATCTCAAAACAATGCTGCTAACCATCAACATGAGACTAGCCCTAAAAGAGTTTGACAATGATAACAAAAAATGCGACCTAGGGGTAGGCACTACAGTTTATATTAGAAATGATAGTTAGAGGGGTAGGAATATACAAGGAGAGATGAAGGGGAGTGAGTAAGATGAATAATATGCAGAGAGAGGGAGAAAAGTGTATAGATTGATAGTGATAAAAAAGATAGGGAGTAAACATATGGAGAGAGAGTGCATATATGAGGGAGATAATTATGAAGACAAAGAAAAAGAAGAAGAAAGTAGCCAAAGATAAATTTTAGGAAGAGAAGGGATTAGAATGGGGAGATGAAGAGATATAATGATAAAGATATATGAGCTGATAGATTGTAAATAAATAGATACATACAATAGATCAAAGTGTAATGAAAAAATAGAATATAGATAGTGAGAGGTAAATGGTAAAGAGAGAGGCATGATAAAATAGAGATAGGGAAGAAGAAAGAATTGTAAATGTGGAGAGTGTGAATTACAGAGAGACGTATAAATAAAATAATATAGAGACAAAAAAAAAATTCACAATTATACTACAACATAATCATTTGATATATATTTCACTATCAGTGTAAACAATTTACCTATTTACCTGTAGATTCATTCAAAGTTAAGATTTTAAACTCACTTATTGATCTTGTTGAGTCTAGGTCAAATTGTTTGTGATGATTTCACCTATTTTTACCCATAAAAGTATTTATTGCACAATCAGGATATACACTAAAATAACAATGTCTATGGGGGGTGGAGGGAGAGCAGGAGAAAGAGAGGGGGTTGAATTATTGATTCTAAATATCTTGGTTGTCCATTTCATATAGAAAATAATAGTTACAACGATAAATGAGAGATAAGGAGAGAGCGATAAAAATGAATATTAGAAAGAAAAAATAGGGATGGAGAAGTGAAAATGATGCTAGAGATAAAAATAGATCGAGAAACATAGGGAGAGATAGTGTGTAGATAGGTGAATCGAAATTAAATATTAAAGTGGAGGGAATTTATGAAAGGAGAAACAAAGAGGAGGGGAGTAGGAGTGAGAGAAATAGGAAGAGGGCATAAGGGAGATAAAGATATATGGTGTGATAGATGGATAATTGATAGATAGATAGATAGATAGAGTAGATCAAAGAGAAATAGGGTAATTCAGATATAGATATAGATGAGAAAAAGGTCAAGAGAGGTAAGATAAGATTGAGATGGGGAGGGGGAAAGTCTTGTCTATGTGTATGAATAAAAAAGATATAAAGATGGAGTTAGGAAAGAAGATAGGGAGAGTTTATGTAAAATTATTCAAGAGCATCGTTAAAACAATACAATACTATCGGCTTAACCCTTGCACCCTTCAAAGGTGCAAGTGCTAGTTTTATAAGTTTTCAAATTTCCTTTACAATCCCATTATTACAAGGTGCAACTTTAAAGATGGACTATGGATACACAAATAAATTAACTTGTATTCAAATCATGTTACTTGTAAAATTTCCCTTTATAATACATGCTACTTAACGTAATGAGAATGATGACTTTTGTATTCAATAGTTTGAGAATGAGTTACCCCTTCTAAGGGGTGGATATAAGTTTATTGATGGGATTCTAGGAATTGGTGATATGTATTTATTGTGTTTGAAAAGCATTTTATAAGAGTTTGGGATGCATGTGTGACTTTAGTTTTTTATTATATAGATTATTTTGTAAAAAAATATGGTTTCAAGAAAAAAAAAATCATCCATTTTATAGAAACAAAAGAAACCCTTTATTATAAATTGGTAAAATAAATATAATAGAAATATTTCTTATAATAAATTAGAATCATATATAATACAAATATTTTTAAAATATTGAAAATAATATTGTTATGTATAATATATTATATGGAAAACAAAAATAAATATGTATTCAAAGGTAAATTAATAAAATGTCTTCATAAATAGCCTATATTCTAAATTAATCAATATTCGCGAATGGAAAATAATTCATACACAATTATTGAATAAATAGAGTAGTCCTAACAAAATCCACTCTCTTTACAATGAGTTTGACTATCTGTAATACAAACTTATCTAGATATTTAACTTTCAATTTAATATTTTTGTTACCATCTTCATAGTACATGCTTTATGGAAAGAAATTTGAACCTAATACTATCACAACTTCATGGTGTACAAGGGCATGCTTGACATTTTTGTATTACTGTACATTGACAACTTCATGGTATAGAAGAGCATGCTTAACAAATTCATGGTGTAGAAGGACATTCTTGAAAACTTCGTGGTGTACAAGGGAAACTACAACACAAAATAATTATATGATATTTTTCCTCTGGTTGCACACTTTTGCACATACAACAATATAGGAATGTCTTCTTCTTAATTTTGCAGCTCTTACATATACAACACACAAAATGTCAAACAAAAGTGTCCTTTACATATATAATTCCATATGTTTATATCCATTCATGTTGGCCAAGCACAATATTAATTATTAATCTACTAATTCAGTCAAATAAAATTTGAAAGGGGTCAACACAAGACATTCTCATGGTGGGAAGTAATGAAAGCTGGACCATTCACACAAAGCAACATGCTACTCATTACTGTGATATCCAACACCAACAAATATAATCTACATGTTATAATACACACTATGTTGTTGAAACACAAGGTTGGAATCCCAAAATCTAGATTGGTCTTGACCCAAACTAGATATAGTAGAAAACACTCTAATAGGAATGAGCCCAAAAAAATCATGACCAAATATAGATCAATGTAGCACAAAATCAAGAGCACACTAATTATAGATCACCAAAGCATTGAACCAAACCTTATCCAATCAATTGGAATATGGTGATATCAATGAAAACAATTAATGGTTTAACAATAATAACCTTATAGTCTAACAAATACTTGAATATTCTTAAGCACCTAAGACAAAAAAGATTTGTTCATTTTCCATTAGAAAATATAATTTGTATTATTCTAGAAATAAATAAATAAAAGCATGTAGAATTTGCATCCAAATATTTTTAGTAGTCTCAACTCTAGACCTTGAACCTACCAAATAAGTTGCACCACATGTTAGTCCAATAATATTAGCTTAAAACCAAAATGATAATTATCTATGTAAAAAAGGGTCAAACACAAAAAAAAGCAAATGTAAAGGCATGCCACACATAAGTGCATTATTGGTGATACATGGGTGTGGTGTGGACTAGGGAAACATTGATGTAGGATGGGTGAGCCAATAAATTAGAACAAAGTGAGAAAACTTGCAGCAATAGAGAGAAAATGCACAATAATACAAATTATATGAACATCAACTGAGAATAGATGCATAGGAACCCTAAAAAAAAGTGCAGGAATGGAAAAATATATCTATATCCAAAGACAAATAAACAAAGTCCAATCTAATTCATACACAACTTTCAAGTAAATAGAAGCGTCCCAACTACATCTACTTTGTTTATAATGAGTTCAATGACCCTTTTTTTAATGTAACTTTTTGTAGATAAACTTTCAATTTATTTGTTACCATCTTCATAGTGCAAACTTTAAAGAAATAAATTCTAACTTGAAGTTTAGAATTTCATAGTATAAAGGAACATGCTTGATATTTGCATAATAATGCATTGAGCAACTTTCTTGTGATACCAATATTATATTTTCTCACATATACCTTTGCTTAACCTCGACATTAAATTTTCTATAATTGGAACAATTTACATAAGAGAAATCATGCATTTATAATAAAAGTCCACTAACTTCTTGTTTCATTGTGTAGAAACAAACTAATTTTTCAAAATTGTTTCAATATTCAAACAAAAGAAACTATCGACTAAATTTTTGACAATATTAGAAGTTGCTATCAAGATTCAATTATGTAGTTTTTGAGTCAAATTAATTGACCCATGTTTCATGAGTAGTGATTCAACACAAATTAATCTCTGGTAAAAATAAATGGAACACTTAGCACTCATTGGATATAGGTGATGCTCGTAGAGGTGAAGCACTAGGACTTCCTGAGAGGTCACCCATCCTAGTACGACTTCAGCTTGAATGCACTTAACTATGAAGTTTCAGGGAAAATTGTGGGTTTTAGGCATAACATGATGAATGTTTTCAACTACACGGAAGTTTCTCATTACACTTTGTAAGATTCTAAACTTCTAGGCACAAGATGGAACCGCCGGTTTGTTAGTGAAGCTTTCCTTCCCATCTTCTTATTAGTTAAAGAGATGGAAACAAGCTTTCCTCCCAAGTTGATTCTCTTCCCTGATTAAAAAAAAAAATATGGCTTTCTTTTGCAGCACTCAACATAATTTAATGCCTCAACTCATTTTTCTTGAAATGTCTCAACACTGTTGAGGAAAAAATGTTGTGTGATATTAGTTGATTTTGCTAGGATTCAAACCTACAACCTATACTATATGCAAATACTAAGCTTTGTTATCCTATCCCTGCAACAAATTTCTTTGATCTTTGAGGTCTCCAACCCGCGACTTGTGATTTGGTGGTGATTAGTAATTTATTTTGATGTAATATCATTGCTACTGATTGATAAATGTAGTTTGATCATCCAAGGTCTTGAACTCATGACCTCTTATTTAATAGTCAATATTAATTATTTTGATGTACTCTCATTGGCACTGATAAATGTGGTTTTGATTGTTCGTGGCCTTGACCTTGCGATCTCTAATTTAACAGTCAATGGTAATTGTTATGATGTTATCTCACTGCCCCTCATAAATGTGGTTTGATCATCCAAGGCCTCAAACTCGCAACCTCTAATTCAAATGTCACCAGAAATTGTTTTACCTTTCTTGATCTTAGGAATTCAAACCATGGCCACCACTTTTTACATTGTTAGTCCCTGTCTATGCTATAGGGAGGGAACTAATGTTTTCATTGAGGTTCACAATTAATTTTATGACAAACATTTGTGAATTTCTAAGGCTTTAAAACAATTTATTTTTAAATTAATTTTTTTTCACCATTTCCTATTTTGTAATTGGCTAACACTAATTTTACTAGGGGTAAAAATGAAATTTTAAAACAAAAATCTATAGAAATACAAGTCTTTGTTCTTTTTGGAAGCTTCTTCTATTTATTAACCTTCAGATTCTGTTATTTTTTTCTAACGCTTAAACTTACCGGCACTTGCTCGGCAGACTCTTGGCTTTTGCCTAGGCAGGGCTTCATGTTTTTATTTCCACCAGATGGCATTAATTGTTCTTTGAAAATTAAAGTTTGGTTTTCTAATTAACATCATCATTTAAAATATTATGATATATCTTTCTTTTGATTGGACATGGCTCATTTTACATATTTTTAAAACAATATAATTGATTATACATAGATACTTTATCAAGATACTACATCATTTTTATTATAGATATATAAAAATATTTGTTTTTTTAATATTAAAATTATATTATTTTATAAATTTTTATGATATTTTACCTATAAATATTATTTGTGTTTTAATAAATTATAATTATAACTATTACACATTAATATTTATGTTAATTTTGTACAATTTATAGATTGGAAAGTAAATTATTTTTGAAATTTGTTTTTTTTTTTTGGTAATGATAAATAAATAGTGTGATTGAAATAATTAATGTGATTCAAATGTAAATGCAAAAATTACATATCTTAATTAAAAAATAAAAAAAGTATATTTAATAACTTTGATAGTTTGATTCAAATTATATGAAAAAAATTCTTATATTTTATTGTTAAATTATTTATATAATGCAAACTATTTTTAAAAATATTCTTATATTTATTATGTAAAGTAGTTTGTATTGGACAAAGTTTAATTTGTATATTTATTTATTTATATATATTAAAGAATAATAATAAATCTCATATACATAAATATAGTTATCTAATATGCAACTTTTGATATTTAGTCTCTAGTCACATTGTTGTCTTTGCAAAATTTATTTTTTATTGAACATATATGTATTTAAGTGTATTGCTACAAACATATTGTCTTAATGCAAGGTAGAATTTCATCCATGATAATGTAAAGAAACCATGATTATAGACCAATCCTACCTCATATCCATCCCTTAAATATTCCTCCATGCACTTTCATATCGTATGTTAGAACATGCAAGAAGAACACCAACAAAGATCGTTGAGTTTAACTTTGAATTGTCCAAATTTATCTAAAAAAGCTTGAGGAGACTCTTCAAATTTCTCACACACTAAGTGCTTTCCAAATCTAACAACACCATAGCCTCATCAACATAACTTTTTTTTGTGTCACTGGGAGCCATGGTGCTTGAAGCAATAAGAATCTCCCCAAAGATCTTTGAAGCCTCTTTTAAGACTCCTTTTTTGATATCCTCCAATGTCTAGGAATTAACTACATTTTATATTCTTGCATACATAAGTAATTTTATAGAAGAAGAGCATGATGTTTAAATGTAGCATCAATTGAATTCAACTATCAATTTAATAAAATTTGAGCATTAAAGAAAAAGCATGCATAATATTTTTTATGGAATTGTATTTAAAAGATTTATCTATGTATAACTCTAAGGTAACCATATTATTAGTTATTTATTCATTTATCTTTTGTTTTATATTCATTCATTATGATTTATAAATAAACTAAGACTCTCACTTATCCTCAATAATGTGGAAAATAAACTTTCTTAAATCTTTGTTGCTAACCTTGCTTATTTTCCTCTTTAGTCCTTGTACTTTAATTGTAGATCAAATATATTCTCCATTTTTTACAAAAGGTAGGGACTTTAGCTCCATCAGAGCTCTTGTTTAAATTATTTTGATGTTCAAATGGTAACAACTTTTTGTACAATAATAAATGCAATTATTTTTGGTGCTTAGAATATTTTTCTTTTAACATTTACTATGAGAGGCAAAGACAAAGTCATTGTCCTATGTTTTGCACGTTAATAAGATGATACACATCAATGATATTGTTATATACACACACAGAGAGAGAGAGAGAGAGAGAGAGAGAGAGAGAGAGAGAGAGAGAGAGAGAGAGAGAGAGAGAGAGATTTCTCTTAGCAATGGTTATGCAAATTTTAGAGTTTGGAGTTCCTCACATCCAAAACTTAGTAAAAATTCCTCTGAACTCATAAGTCAATCACCTTACCCTTTTTCTTGCTTAAGTTTCAAAATTTTATTATTCGTGCATCTAGAGTGATTTTTTTTACTTTTTTGGTCTCTGAGTTACCTTGATATAAATTTATAATATATCTATTAGGTTTCCATTTTTAAAATTTAATATCAAATTTACTTTTAAATACAAACATCTAGTCTATACTTGACATGACATTCCTCACTTTTTTCTCTTCAATTATAACCTACTCTATAATTCATTCTAGAATCAACTCGTATACCATTAATAATGTGGAAAATTACTTGTTGATATCTTTTAGGACCATCTATAACTATCTTAAGTTTCTCTATTAAAAAAATCCCCCATTTGTAAGCCTTGAGAAAATCTTTATTAATGATAAATATATTCATGTGCTCTTGTAATTTATTTCAATTTGTTGTTCACATATTATAGCCAATTCACAAGATTCAATTAAAATATGCATTGAAATATTGTATTTGATGCATATTTGAATCCCCGAGTTAAGTATGTATTTTTGTTGAACATTAAGTGATTGAAATATTAGAATTTTATATATTCAATACATACGTTGAATGACAAATTAACATAATCTTAACAAATGAGAGAGAACGGAAAAATATATTATTAATGTTCATTTAACAATTTAATAGAGTAGATTAGGGTTAATTAGTTATTTATGATTAATAATAGTGAAATGACTTTCATGCGTACTATTGAAATTTGTTATTTTGTATTAATAATAAAAGTAGTTTGGATAATGCTTTTCACTTTTAATTATGTGTAGGATTATGTTTTTTTTTCAATTCAATTTGTGAGTGTTGATATCTTTGATCTCAATGTATGTCTATTGCTTATTTTACTAATTTGTTTTGGATAATCTAGCCTTCAATCTACATTTTTTCACTTTGGCTAATACAAAGGATAAATGATGAGTTTGGGAGGTTGATAAATAATTGGGATCAAGTTCTCTTAGGTCAACCCTCTAGATTAGACAATTTTATAACCTTTCCAAATATCAATAAACATTAAGTAAACAGTTGCATATCACAAGATGCAAATTTTAGTGTAGATTCTTTAAGTGTATAATTGAAGTGTTTCTATTATGATTCCTACTTGAACATGAATATTTATTCAATGAATGATTGAAGTGGATAATGAATAAATTTATTCTTTGACTATCTTGACATACCACTACATAGAAACAAATCAATTAGTTGTACTTAAAATCACACTTTTAGTTTTCTTATCCCCTATTATGTATTGAGATATTACGCCAAAGATACTAGATTCATATTTTTAATGTTTTCCCTTTTTTATTGTATTCTTTTTCTTATGCATCTACCATGAAGTGATTGGCTTCATTAGTATTATCCTATATTAATAATAATAAAGTTTATTTGCCTTCTTTTGTATATACTTTCTTCCCACACATTCCTTTTCAACTTCATCCCTACTATATACAAAGAGATTAACTTACTCTTGCGTGTTTGCATACATGTGTTGAGTTCTTAGCAATTATTGTGAAGAGTTTAGATGTTGGAGTTCTTCACATACATTACAAACTTTCCCTATATACACTTCTTACCACCTTATGCTAACTATTTTGTTTGAGATCAATTCCATGATTTATATTATTTTCCCCTCTACATTTGATTGGGATGCAACACTTAGTAACAATTCCTAGGAAATCATAAGTTGACCACCTTCCCCTTTTTCTTGTTTAAGTTTTTAAGTTTTAAATTATTTATGTAGATGTATGTAATTAAAAGTGAATTTGAGAGTAAAGAAAAAGTATACAAAACTAAGAGAGATATTCTAAATTTATATCAATATAACTCAAAGATCAAAAACATAAAGAAAAGTACTCTACTTTATACTTGATATGTCATTCCTCACTTGTTGCCCCTTTTATTGCTACCCATTTTATAACTCATTCTAGAATTAACTCTACGTGCATACTATTAATAATGTTAAAAATTACTACTTGTAACCTATTAGGATAATTTATAGCTATCTTAAGTTTCTCTATAATAAATTTCTCATTTATAAGCCCTTAGAAAACCTTTATTAATGGTTATATTCATGTCCTCTTGTAATTTCATTCTAATTTATTGTTCACTTCTTATAGCCAATTCACGAGCTTTAATTAAATTACACATATTGAAATAAATGCATTGGCGTATATTTGAATCCCCAAGTGATTTGTGGCAGCCACTTATACTTCATAACTAATTATTATACATGATTCTATTCTCTCTATTATATTGTTTGTAGGTTAAAGAAGGTGATATATGGGATCAAGTAGGAACCTAAAGCTTGGTATGGAAAATTAGACATATATTTGAATAGTCAATGATTCAATAAAGGATGGGTTGACAATAATCTGTACTTCAAGGTTGATTCAAAAAGTATTTTGATTGTTATTTTGTGTGTTGAGTATATTATCTTTAGAGGAAAAAATTATTTGTGCCATAATTTTTTTGAAGATATACATAATGAATTTGAAATGTCAATGATAGGAGTGTTAAATTACTTTCTTTGCTTACAAGTGAGTTGGGACAAAAATGGTAATTTTATCTCTCAATCTAGGTATATAGAGGAGTTACTAAAGAAGCTTGGCTAAGAAAATTCAAAATTTATTTGTGGTTCTCCAAAATTGTTATAGTTGTAAGTTGACTGAGGAGGATCATTTGCTAAAATTAGATGCAAGTATGTATAAATCAATGATTACAAGTTTGTTTTATTGACTACTACTAGACTAGATATCATGAATGCAGTATGTTTGGCAATCGGATTTCAACACAAACCAAAAAAGACACATGTTATGGCAATAAAAATGATTTTTAGGTACTTGAAAGGAAAAAAAGGTGTAGGATTATGGTACCCACGAGAATCATATTTTTTAGAAACAACATATATAAATGCAAATTGGATAGGTTATTTGGACAATAGAAGAAGTACCGGTGGTGGAACTTACTTTCTTGGCCTATGATTAGTTGGTTGGACAAGCAAGAAGTGGGATTCTATAATGTTTCTACTTCTAAAAATATATTGTAACATCCTCATGTTGCACTCAAGTAGTATGGATGAAATACACATTGAAATATATAAGAATCACTTTTGATAGACCGATTCCTATCATGTGTGGTAATACAATGTCATTAGTATGTCAAAATATCTTGTAATGCATTGCAGAAATAATATATTAACATCAAATTTCACTTTATCAAAGATAAAGGTGAAGAAGGTACAATGAAGTTAAAGTATGTACACACAAAGGAGAAAATTATAGATTCTAGATGTTTTCCTACCGCAAATGCTATTTTATATATTTATACAAAAGCCATTACACAAAGAGGAAAACCAACTTTAGACCACGAGTCTGAATGCAGAACTTATCAGTATATGAATTTCTTACTTGGGCGTGGCCAGCCACTCGAGACATGGTGTATGGTAATTTAAGAGGATCCTCAAAGGTGTCGAGAGTCCAACTAAACATGACTTTCTCAAAGGTGAACATGGGAGAGTTCCACACCAAATTATGACGTACCAAATGAATATTTTTAACAAAAGCTTTGCAAGTGCAGCCAAAATCAATGGAAAAAAACTTTCTTCCCAGATTCCCTCAGCCCGCAATTCATAATAATACTCGTCCATATTTGAGTATAGTCAACACTAGAATACTTTCTTTTCCCATTAACGTAGTGCATGCGGTCTCTTTTCTATTTATCGGGAAATGTAGTCTAGATACTGTTGTTTGCCGACAAACTGGGAAAGGTGCCACATGTCAATAAAACACAATCAAGCTACCGCTAGTGCCGGTATCATTGTGTTTGCTGGTAAATTGGTAATCTTGAGGAGAATACCCAGTTGAATGAATACCCCCCTCAAAAAAAGATGTTAACAAGACAAGAAAACTATTGTGTTACAATTGGTCTTTCACACCAAGAAGATCTTGGAGAAACTAAAACTTTTTCTCAATAAAGCTCTTTGTAAAAATGTCAGTAATCTGATGAGACGTGGGACAATACTATAAATCAATGATGCCATCATGGATGAGATCTCGGATGAAGTGCATATGGATCTCAATGTGCTTTGTCTGCTGTCACTGTATTGGATCTTTGCAAACCTTCAATGTACTTTGATTGTCACACCAAATGATGGTCAGTTGAGGAAATGAGATACCCAACTCAGTGAGGAAATTTTACATCCAAATAGTCTGAACAGTAGCATTGACAATGCCTTTATATTCAGCCTATGTGGATGAGAGAGCAATGGAAGATTATTTTTTGCTTGACCAACATATGGGACCAGAACCCAAATTAAGAACATATCCTGAAGCGGACTTCTGATCAATGTTATCACCAGCCCAATCAGAATCAATATAGTCAATAAGATCCAAAGTACATCCAGTTGAATAATGAATCCCATAGGTAATAATTCCTTGAGCCTAATGAAGGATATTCTTGGAAGCTTTCCAATGTAGCTCATGAGGCTCTTGCATGTATCTTAAACAACACCCACTGCATATGATAGATCTAGATGAGAATGAGTGAGATATAGAAGACTTCCCACAAGCTAGCGAAAGAGTGTACAATTAGCCAATAGTGTATCTTTTCCATCTTCCAACTTGACCCTGGATAGAAAAGGTGTGGGTGCTGATTTACAATCACTCATGTGAAATCGAACCAAGAGATCTCTTGCATACTTGGATTGAGCAACTATGATACCTGATTCATTCTGATTGATTTCAAGACCAAGAAATAAATTGAGAAGGCCCATGTCTGTCATAGCAAAGGTATCATGCAAAACTGCCTTGGTTGCCGTAATTATTGAGCATGCATCACCTGTGATTAGTAGATCATCTACATAGAGTACTATGAGCAACAAAGAGTTAGATGTTCTCAACATATAAACACTTGGATCAGATTTACATCTCACAATTTTTTGAGACAGAAGATAAGAATCCATTTTAGCATATCAAGCATGAGGTGCCTGCTTAAGGCCATAGAGTGATTTCTTGAGCTTATATACTAGTGAGGAATTAAGTACATACCCTTGTGGCTACTCCATGTAGATCTCCTCCTTTAGATCACCGTGAAGGAAAGCATTCTTCACATCCACGTGATGAATCTCCCACCATTTTGATGCTGCAATAGCTAGAGCCAATTGAATGGAATCCATTTTTTCCATAGGAGCAAAAGCCTTATCATAATCAATACCTTGAACTTGTTGAAAACCTTTGGCTACCAACCTTGCTTTGTATCTACTCACTTGAACATTTTTTGATTTCTTTGTTCGATAGATCCACTTGCACCTGACAATTTTACGATTGCTTGGAAGTGGAACCAACTCCCAAGTTCAATTTGCAATAAGAGAATTGTACTCCTCGTCCATGGTAGCTTTCCAATGAGGATTCCCTATAGCTTTTGCATAAGTTTCAGGATCTGATACTTGAAGAAGATAACAATGCATTGGAATAATGAAATTGATAGCTAAAAATGCATGAGAAGCATCATATATATCAGCCAAGCTCTGTGTTCTTTGTCTTCTCATAGGAGATGCTAAATCATCACTAGAATCCTAATTGATACATGCATGTTCATGCTCATGTTCATGTTCATCAAATTTAAATGAATCTAAAATTAGATTTGTGGTATCTCCATCATCTTCAAGATTTGTGAGAGGAGGAAGCATAGAAGTGGTAGCATGTTGTATTTGAGATGCTAGCATGGGACTTTCATCAATATATACACTCCTCTCAATGAAGAGTTGTTCTGTAGAAAGATCTAGCAATCTATAACCCTTTACACCATCTGGATAACCAACAAAGATACATTCCATGCTTTGAGGCTCCAAAACCTTCCTTTTATCAGTAGGAATGTGAGCCCATGCACGAGATCCAAAAGTACAAAAATGAGTGACCATTGGTTGGATACCTCTCAATGCTTTAAAAGGAGTTTTTCCTTTAACAGATTTGTGAAAAGATTTGTTTTGGATATATGAAGCACAATTGATTGCTTCAGCCCACAATTTTGATGGAAGTGATCTAGCATGCAACATGCAACTAGCCATCTCCTTTAAAGATTGGTTCTTCCTCTTAGCTACCCCATTCTATTGTGGAGTATATGGAACTATGTTCTACAACTATATTCCTACTTCATCCCAAAGATTTTGGACATCATTGTTGACATACTCCCCCCCATTATCTGTGTAGAGGATCTTAACCAATTTTTCGGATTGTTTTTCTGCATGGGCTTTGAAAAGCTTGAGATTCTCAAACACTTCATACTTGTATTTAAGAAAGTATACCAATGGGTACCTTGAGTACTCATCAATGAATGTAAGGACATATCCAGTTTTGCTCATGGAAGGCTCAGGAAAAGGACCCATTAAATCACTATGAGCAAGCTCTAAAGGAGAAGAGGCTCTCCATGAGATTCCCTTGGGATATTTTTCTTTTGGATGTTTTCTAAGAGCACAACCTTCACAAACTCCATTACAGAATTCCATGGTAGGCAAGCCTTTTACCATTCCCTGATTGCTAAGCTATTGCATGTATCTAAAATTCAAATGTCCAAATCTTTCATGCCAAATTCTACTTTCATCATTTGCATGTGTTAGAAGTAAAGTAGAATTTGATTTTGCAACAAAATCAAAGAAAGTGTACAAATGGGATTGATGATTCACCTTACCAACAACACTTTTGTAGTTGTCTTGCATGTCATAGATCATGATTGAATCTAGTGTGAATTCAATTCTCCTCCTGGTTCCATTATGTGTCATTTGATACACAGAAAGTAAATTTATAGAAAGTTTTGGGATATGCAAGACATTCTAAAAACTTCCAATTCCAAGCTCTACCTTCCCAATTCCAATTGCTTCTACAGGAGATCCATCTCCCATGAGAATAGGAGAACCAGAATATCGTTTCAAAGATGAAAGGGCATCTTTTGTGGCTACCATGTGGTGTGAAGGTCCGGAGTCTATGATCCATGCATCTAAGGAAGAATGAATAGCTATCAAAGCATGATCATTGCCTTTGCTTTCTAGTGCTTTTTCTTTCTGCTTCTTGGTACTCTCACGAATAAAACCACCAAGATTATGATGTTGAAGTGTCTGCGCCATGAGATCAATGGTCTTCTTCATGCATGATGATTTTGGATGATACCCATGGTTGCAATAGGTGCACTTTGATTTGCCCTTTGTGTCCTTTTCTTTTGAACCTATAGACCCATCTAAAGGTTTTGGATTACCTTCCTTTCTTGGATTTGAATCCTTCTTCCATTTTCCTTTGGATTGTTGATTAGATTTAGAGTTATTCTTCCCAATTGTATGCACAATGAGTGCATGAGCTTTGGAATTCTTCAAGGTACCCATCTTAATAAGCTTATCCTGCTCATGTATTAGAGACTCGATGAAGGCATTGAGTGTGGGCATCTTCCAATTTTCTCTTGTTGTGAGTTTGATTGTGGGACCCAACTTTGATAGAATGGCAAGAACTAACTTACTTTCTTCATTGGACTTATCAATACCACATCCTTTCAGTTGAAGCAACAAAGCTTTAAACATTGTGAAGTAATCTTGGATATTGTCAAAAATTCTTGGATCTAATGAGATGAGCTCATTTTCAAGGACATGACCCCACATTTCATCTTTCTTTCCAAATAGGGTCTCCAGGGTATTCCAAACTTGGCTTGGAGTTGTGCATGCCTCAACATGGAACAACAGTTCTTGAGATATGGACAAGCATAGCAGACCAAATGCTTCATCCATACAGTTGAAGTATTTAGATTTCTCTACTATTGAATTGGGTTCAACCTCTGTATTCTTAACTATTTGATAGAGGCCTTTACTCTGGAGTTGGAGTAAAATTTTAGGCTTCCAATCAAAGTAGTTGTACAGTGTGAGAATAATAGAGGATGAGATCTGATATTCTATACCTACAACAAAAGATAATTGGATTTTTCCTTTCCTATAACGTACTCTGATACTATGTGAAATTCACAGCCTTAGTGGGAAAAGAGAAAAAAACACATATCTCTATAAACAAAAAAATAGAACTTGTAATATTGAACATTACAACTACATTCATTTACATCAATTATCATAATTATATGAACTAAATAACAAAATTTCTTCCGCTACATATGCAACAGTCAATCATGAGTTTGCTTGATGCATGACAATCTAAACTGGTAGTTAAAAATGGTGTTGGCAGTTAAAAGCAGTTAATCAACGTTTGTTAAGTTAGCTACGTCTATTTGGGCATGACTTATAGCTTCGGTTTAGTTAGAGTTGGAATTAATAACTGCTAACATGTGGATGATATTGTTCATGAGTTTCCAAAATGGATTGTTCATATCGTCAAATTTTTTATTGTTTTCTTTCAAAGGTGTTGGTCTAAGATATTTCTACTTCTATTTTTCCCTGATTTGTGCATTTTGGAGATCAACTGCTCATATTGTCAAATTTATATTTCTACTTCTATTTTTCCCTGATTTGTGCATTTTGGAGATCAACTGCTCATATTGTCAAATTTTCAAAAGTGTTAAATGTATGATTTTTTTTGGACGTTTCCGAAATGCATTTGTCCATATTGTCAAATTTTTGATTGTTTTCTTTCTGAAGTTTCTATGTAATGTTGTAGGTGTTTATTTGGCAGGGAAATTTTGTTGCGGGAGAAGTTGTTGCTAAGGTCAATTAATCGGAAGGAGATATTGTGTTGTTGTGTTCCTTCATTGGTTGTGGCTATGATCAATCTCACTTTTGACCTGCAAATGTCAAAGAATGTCACCTGGTTGATTTAAAATGATTGTGAGGTTTGCAGTAGCGTGCTTCCTTTTCACTCTCATGGCCGTTGGCTTTGCCATTATGATCCCTGTCTTCAAATGGACTGTGCTCTGTTTTGCTGCTGCAGGTGTGATTCAATTTGTCTTTTTCATCTACCGAGCTTTCTTTCATAGAACTCAACATAATTTGTTGTCTCTCACTGTTCTTCAAATGTTTGAACAACGTCGACACCAAATGCTTTGTGATATCAGTCATGGGGGCATAGTTAATTTGATTTAGTTTGATCTTTTGAGGTCTTCGACTTGCAACTTCTTATATGTAGCTGAATAGTAATTATTTTGATTTAATCTCATTGCCAAGGATAAAAGTGTTTCAGATTTAAAGGTCAATAGTAATTATTTGTATGTAAGTAAGCTCACTGTTAGTAAGAAAACCGATTTGACCATCGACGGTCTCGAACTTGCTACTGGTAATTGTTTCGATGTAATATCATTGCCAAAACTAAAAGTAGTCATCTTCATCGTATGAAATCAAACCTTGGTCTTTATTTTATATTTTAAACTAGCAATTGCAAAATAAATGAAGTGTTTTTTAATCACAAATTAATAGGGTTTATAAGTAATAGCTATTAGCATAAGATTAGACTTACATTATTCTTAACATTACAATTTTTATTATAAAAGATTCAATTAATTTAATATACAGATATGAAGGCTTCGATAGAGGGAGAAAGAAAGAGGGATAAAAATAAACACACAAGTGTTGATGAAGAAAAAATTAGACAGATGGAGAGATAGAGAATAGGAGATATGTAGAAAGAGAGAGGAAGAAGGTTTTCCCTTGTAGATGCAAATTTTGCCTTCTTTAATTCATCTGTTCTCACCAATACTGGGTTACTACATGGAATAATTGCATTGGTATGATCTGGTTTTAACCTTTTCAGATCATCATTAGTCAAAGGATTTACATTATGAGATGTATTATCAAGGACATCCTTGATAATAATTGAGTCCTTTTGACTCTCTTGGTCTCCATGTGGGGGACTAGCACTCAACAATTGTACATCTTGTATATCCTATTGCTCTTCCTCTATTGTTTCTTCCATCTCCTCCATAGTACCTTCCTTGATTGGATCCTCTTTTTCTTGTTCTACATCTTTTTTAGGTTCTTCTTCCTCTCTCTCCTTTCTCCTCTATAGCCTCTTTAGTTAACCCATAAATTGATTTCCAAAGCAATGTGCTTTTGGTTACCATATCCTCTACTTTCTTCTTCGAAATATGAAATGCTATGTATTTTAGAGTAAATTTACCTTTGTGTTTCTCCATTGCTTCTGAAATCATCTTCTTATCCAAAGTAGGCATAACATGGGCTAATGCAGCCTCTCTTATTTGGCTTTCAGTAGTCAAATAGAATTGCCACTTTTGTCACTATTAATGGATGGATTTATGTGGGTTTTCATATATGTTAGTCATAGTAGTTTAATAGTAAAATGTATTATACAAGATTCAATCATGTAGTTTTGGGCCAATTTATGTTAGTTCATGTAAAATGTTGGTTCAAAGTTCATATATGATTTTATTTAATTTATTTACATGGATTGAATTTTAATTTTTTTATTATTTGGGTTTGGCAGGTTTGACAAAAGAAGATGTGAAATTACAAGTAGAAGAGGATGGTGCTATGTGCATTAGTGGCGAGCTTAAGAAAGATGAGGTGGATGAGAATAGCAAGTGGCATTGCTTAGAGAGATCAAATAGAACTTTCTCTCATGGTTTCTGCCTTCCAAAGAATGCCAAGTTGAATCAACTGAAGGCCAACATGACAAATGGGGTGCTCACTCTTACAATTCCAAAGGCCATTGAGAGTAAGAAGGTCATGACTATCAATATATCTAAAAATTAAATTTTCTCGGATGTGATGATTTTGTGTGAAGAATAAAGCACAGAGGTAATATTCTCTAATGCAATTAAAGCGAAGTTTCATTTATTTCAATATATTAAAATAAAAATTGCTTAATTTCAGCAAGTGCAGGGAACTAATATTATTGTTTGGCCCCCCCCTCCAAAAAAAAAAAAAAATTCTGGCATTAAAAACTTGCTCCAAGCTAAGGTTTCTAATTCAACATTTAAAATCGTAATTTCTCATTGGCCCATGACTAATTTCTTGGGCAAAAAAATGTATTTTTGGGAATCAATTTTTTTAAAAAAAGCAATAACTGCATCATGTCTTGAACAATTATGAACTTGCAATGTGGCACAGTAGTATCTTAGGCTTGTCAGAACTATCAATTAAAACACACACAAATTTATTTTTCTATTCTATTTTATTCATGGCTTATATGGTGGAGTTTAGGCCAAATCGTTTAAACATTAGTTTAATTTTTTGTTTACATATTTTCAGTTTTGATTAAGGATATTTTAATTAAGTTTTAAAAATAATTGATTTTATTTTCATCATTATTTAATTTTCTAATAGCTATTTATGTGTTTTCTTTTTATAATTTTAGCAGTTTCAATAAAAATGATATTATAATATATAGAAAATAACAATATGCATTATCATTTTTTATCCTAACTAAAAAATATCATAATTTAATCTTTTTACTTAGTAAAATTCATATTGAAAATTCTGAAGTCATTTTTAATAAACTTATTCATTTCTAGTTTATTTATTTTTGCTTTTTTCATTATTTCTTAAAATTCTTATTCTTATTTTCAAAATAAAAATTATTATAAATAAGTTTTTTAATAAAATAATACACAAACCTTACATTGACAATCATTTTTCTATTTCATGAAGTTTCTTTTTAATCTTTCAATACTTCTATATATGCAACAATTTCTTAATATGCATAGCAACTAACTCATGCAATGTGTACTTATTTTGCATTGATTACATTAATAGTTCTTAGTTTTAAAATATAGAAGTGTCTTGTATAGACCCTTGTCAAAACATGTTATTTTCAATTTGTGTGATACAATGTGATATCAAATACAAGACACAACATTTTAGAAATCGCCCCCTCCTATAGTGCAATCTATCACATTTATAAGTCCTCATATTACCCCCTCTAATAATTCCTTGCCTTTCAAAAGGTAGGGACTCAAGCTCGACCAGAGCTCTTGTTTTAAATATGTTTTGAGTTTAGCATTAATATTATTTGAAGTTTGTGATTATGGTCTTGTGCGGAGAAATTTTTTAAGATAAAATGTTCTACGATGACAATAAAAATCTTAGTACCATATGATTTTTTGAACTATTATTGTGGAATTATTCTGATGTAATCTCGTGGCCACTGATGATATGTATGGTTTGATCGTCCAACGTGTCGAATTCGGGACCTCTGATTTACAGTTCAACGTTAATTGTTTTGATGCAATCTCATTGCAACTGAAAAATATGGTTTGTTCGTCCAAGGTCTCGAACTCGCGACCTCTTATTTCATGGTCAATATTAATTGGTTTGATGTAATCTCATTGCCACTGATAAATGTGTTTTGATCGTCCAAGGTCTCCAACTCGGGATCTCGAATTTAAAAGTTAGCGGTAATTGTTCTGACGTTATCTCATTGCCCCTGATAAATGTGGTTTGATCGTCCAAGGCCTCGAACTCGCGACCTCTAATTCAAATGTCAGCGGTAACTGTTTTGACTTTCTCTCATTGCCAATAATGAAAATACCTTGCTCGATCTTAGGAATTCGAATCATGGCAAAATTTCACTCTGTTTAAACTATCTTGATGTTCTAATGGTAACAACTTCTCATACAATGATATCTGCAATTATTTTCGAGTGCCTAGAATATTTTTCTTTTAACATTTAATACGAGAGAGCCAAAGACAAAGTCATTGTCCTATGTATTGCACGTTAATAAAATTATACACACCAACGATGTTGTTGTAATAATAATAATAATATCTAGGACAACCTCCAAAGGAGTATCTTTTCTTATATGAAGGTTTGAAAAGTTATGTATGAGCACTTGGGCAAATCAGTGAAAAGTTTTACAATTTAGGCATCATCATAAGTCTAATTAATAAAAATTTATAAAGAGAAGAAGTATAAGAGGTTTCAACTACATTATCGATCTCATGATTGATATTTACTAAATATTATTTTGCCAATTAATTTTAACTAACTTTTCTAGTTAAGTATGTATTTTTATTGATGTTTAAGTGATTAAGATATTAGAATTGTATATATTATAAATTAATATAAGTTTAACAAATTGTAGGAATGACAAAATATATAATAATTAATGTTCATTTGAGAATTTATAAGTAATAGATTAGGGATATTTAGTTGTATATGATTAACAGTAATGAAATGATTTTCATATATTATTGTATTTGGTTGTTATGTTATTAAAAAATAATAGTTTGGATAATACTTTTCTTTTTGAATTAGGTATAGGGTTATAATTTTTCCAATTCAATTTGTGAATCTTAATTTCTTTGATCTCGATGTATATCTATTGCTTATTCTACTATTTTTCTTTTCTAAAGCTAGCCTTCAATCCACTTTTCTTTTCTTTTCACCTTTGTTAATGTAAATGATTAATGATAAGTTTGGGAGGTTAATAAATAGTTGGGATCAAGATCTCTTAGGTCAAACCTCTAGAATAAACAATTGTATAACCTTGCCAAATATCAATAAACATTAAGCAAACATGTGAATATCAAAGGATGCAAATTTTAGTGTAGATTCTTTTAGTGGTCTAATTGAAGTGTTACTGCTAGGATTCCCACTTGAACATGAACACTTATTCAATAGATATTTCAAAATAGATGATAAAAAAATGCATTCTTGGGTTGTCTTGACATACCACTACATAACAACAAAATTAATTAGTTGTACTTACGAACTCACTTTTACTTTTCATATCCCCTATTATGTACTGAAATATTATGCCAAAAATAATATTTATCTTTTTAATGATTTCCCTTTTTCTTGTACACTTTCTCTCATGCATCTAGCATTTTAACTACTATCCTATATTTAATATTTTTTAAAAACATAAAGTTCCCTTAACCCTTTTTTTTTGCATATACTTTCTTTATCACACATTCCTCTTCAACTTCATCCCTACTATATACAAAGTGTTTAGCTTACTTCTATATTTTTGCATACGTATATTGAGTTCTTAGCAATGGTCATGAAGATTTTAGATTTTGGAGTTCCTCACATCCATTACAAACTTTCCATATATATACACTTCTTACCACTTTATCCTTAGTGTTTTGTCTATGATCAAGTCCATGATTTATATTCTTCTCCCCATTTTTTATCAGACATCCAAAACTTAGTAACAATTCCTATGAACTCTATAGTGGATCAACTTCCCCTTTTTCTTGTTTAAGTTTTTAAATTTTATTATTCATGTATCTCGAGTGATTTTTCTTTACTTTTTTGGTCTTTGAGTTACCTTGATAATTTTTTTGAATATATCTCTTAGGTTTGCATGTTTTTTATTTAATCTCAAATTTACTTTTAAATACAAACATCTAGTCTATACTTGGCATGTCATTCCTCACTTGTTTCCTTTCTATTGTGACCCACTCTATAATTCATTCATTCTAGAATCAACTCTACTCGTATCCCATTAACAATGTTGAAAAAATTACTTGTTGATATCTATTAGGACCATCTATAGCTATCTTAAATTTCTCTAAATAAAAATTCCCCCATTTATAAGCCCTACAAAAACATTTATTATTGATTATATATTCATGTGCTCTTGTAATTTATTTCAATTTTTTGATCAT
Source organism: Cupressus sempervirens (assembly GCA_028749045.1). NCBI lineage: Eukaryota > Viridiplantae > Streptophyta > Pinopsida > Cupressales > Cupressaceae > Cupressus > Cupressus sempervirens. The sequence continues at coordinate 138,427,490 of CM053785.1, read as the reverse complement.
GTATTATAGACAATTCACAAGATTCAATTAAAACATGCATTGAAATATTGTATTTGATGCATATTTGAGTCCCCAAGTTAAGTATGTATTTTTGTCGATGTTAAGTGATTAAAATATTAGAACTGTGTATATTCAATAGGTACACACAATGATAAATTAACATAATCTTAACAAATGATAGAGAACAAAAAATATATTATTTATTGTTCATTTAATAATTTAATATAATAGATTAGGGTTATTTAGTTGTATATGATTAATAGTAATGAAATAACTTTCATGTACTATCAAGAACTTTGTTGTTTTTTATTAAAATAAAAGTAGTTTGGATAATTCTTTTCACTTCTAATTATGTGTAGGATTATGATTTTTTTAGTTCAATATGTGATTCTTGGTATCTTTAATCTTGATGTACATCGATTTCTTATTTTACTAATTTATTTTGGATAATTTAGCATTTAATCTATATTTTTTTCACTTTTGCTACTATAAAGGATTAATGATGAGTTTGGGAGGTTAATAAATAATTGGGATCAAGTTCTCTTAGGCTAACCCTCTAGATCAGACAATTTTATAACCTTTCCAAATATCAATAAACATTAAGAAAACATGTGCATATCACATGATGCAAATTTTAGAGTAGATTCTTTTAGTGGTATAATTGAAGTGCTTCTATTATGATTCCTACTTGAACATGAATACTTATTCAATGAATGATTGAATTTTATGATAAACAAATTTATTCTTAGACTATCTCGACATACCACTACATAGCAAAAAATCAATTAGTTGTACTTAAAATCTTGTTTTTAGTTTTCTTATTCCCTATTATGTATTGAGATATTATGCCAAAGATACTAGATCCCTATTTTTAACGCTTCCTCTTTTTTATTGTTGTACACTTTTCCTCATGCATCTAGCATGAAGTGATTGATTTCATTAGTATTATCCCATATTTATTTTTTTTAAATAGTTTCATTTACCATTTTTTGCATATACTTTCTTTCTCACACATTCTTCTTGAACTTCATCCCTACTGTATACAAAGTGATTAGCTTTCTCTCACATGTTTGCATATATGTGTTGAGTTCTTAGCAATTGTTATGAAGATTTTAGATTTTGGAGTTCTTCACATCCATTAAAAAATTTCCTCAAGTACACTTCTTACCACCTTATGTGAAGTGCTTTGTTTGAGATCAATTCCATGATATATATTCTTCTCCCCTCTATTTTTTATTGGGATGCAAAACTTAGTAATAGTTCCTACGAACTCATAAGTTGATCACCTTCCCCTTTTTCTTGCTTAAGTTTTTAAATTTTAAATTATTTATGTAGATGTATGTAATTCAAAAAGAATTAGAGAGTAAAGAAAAAATATACAAAACTAAGAGATATGCTCAAGCTATTAAATTTCTTTCCTAAGAACCATAATGCTCTGATACCAATTATTGGAAATATTATGATAGGCTAAGTTATTGAGAGGAGAGGGGTGAATCAGTAACAAATAAAACTTAATCCTTAATTAGCAATTAATCCTTTATGAGTATTCTGATCTAATTGCTTGCATGAGAAACTAAAAATATTAAAGCATTCATAACACTTTGAAACACAATTTGGTGACCTAAAAACCTTCCAAATAGAAAGTAGAACTAGGGTGGGCATGATACACACAAGCTTTAATACTGTAGCATAAAGTTGGCTTGTTAAGGCTTACAATGATTACTTCTGATGATCTGCCTGTTAGGAGCAATAAGGATTGCTAGGCCCACCTTGCAAAAGGAATTGCAAACATGCAATGAAGTATGCACTCAGTAAAGAGATTTACATAAGACTATTAATTCTACCTTGTGAAAGGATTTGACTGATCCACCTGTTAGGATGAAATAGTAACTAATCTTTGATCTGCAACTTGGTATGTTGAATGAGATTCCTTTGAGTATAGTAATCACCTTGCTGTGATAGATAAATCTTTGCTACTCCTTATATTGATGTAACCTTTGTAATTTGCTCATCTATTCTTCTTCTTATTACATTACTTCATGCCATATATTGGATGTGATACAATACATTACATATATACCAATCCAATTTACAAATTACAAAGTTAGAGATCTTTCACTGCCACATCCTATGTTGGAATAGTTATTTCTTCTTTTTAGTTTCTTTGTGTTGTTACTTAATGTTATTACTTTTTAATGAAAAATTTAAAATTACCCATCATATAGTTTTCATTTTGATAATGTCTTTCATTGGTTGCATGTTCTATTTAGGGTTGTCAATTATAGGGACTACAAAATGGAATCCATTGTTAATAATAAGGATGAAAAAATGAATCCGTTGTTATGTGAGATGGAGACAAAATAAAAAGACACTACTCAAGGGAAATGTTTCACATACTGAATCAAATTTCTATATGTTTGATATGTATATAAGAAGTTTTAAATATATTGTTGTAAGAGTAATATTTTAAAATAACTTCGTATTGAAAAGATGTACTTTTAGAAAAAATAAAATAAAAAGATTTATTTTTCCTTTTATAAGATATTATTTTCAACAATTTGAATTTCAAAACATATCAAATTAATTTATTACAAAATGAGATTTCTAATTCTAATTTTATCTTTAACATGTTCTTTATTTTCTCTCTCCTTGAATTATGATATTTAATGTATTAAAAAATAAGTTCAATGCAATACAAATATATGATATTTTATGTTTCAAGCCACATGACACATTAAATTAATTTTATTTTTACTATGTCATCTATGACATCTTTTTCTTTTATTATTGAATTGTGACATTTAATATATTTAAAAATTCATCAAAATAAAAAATAAGATGTCAAATCTAATTCAATTATAAAAATAATCAAAATTTATATTCAATGTTAATTGGTAGGAAAAGAAGTCATTTTAGTAATCATAATAGGATAATAATATGCACTAAACTATGTCAATTATGACCATAAATAATCTACAAGAAAATATTTGTGTAAATTGCATTCAATAAATTCAAAATAGTTCTCATATCTTAGATCTTGTAAGTAAATATTCGAAGATATGCCTATGGGCTTCTCTCTCTTTTAAAATTAAATTAAATCTATCTATCTACTCAGATTTAGATTCACAAACTTCTATTTTTACCACCATCAATCTTTATCAATGTACATCTCATTTTTTTTTCCTTTCAAAATCTACTTTTCACTCTTCACAAGAGGTAGGGACTCAAGCTCATGTGGGACTCAAGCTCGAACAGAGCTCTTGTTTATAATGAGTTCAATGACCTTTTTTTTAATGTAACTTTTTGTAGATAAACTTTCAATTTATTTGTTACCATCTTCATAGTGCAAACTTTATAGAAATAAATTATAACTTGAAGTTTAGAACTCCATAGTATAAAGGAACATGCTTGATATTTGCATATTAATGCATTGAGCGACTTTCTCGTGTTACCAATATTATATTTTCTCACATATATCTTTGCTTAACTGGGCATTAAATTTTCTACAATTGGAACATTTTACAAAAGAGCAATCATGCATTTATAATAACAGTCTACTAACTTTTTGTTTTATTGTGTAGAAACAAATTAAATGCGTAACTAAACAATTATTTTTCAAGTTTGTTTCATTATTCAAACAAAAGAAACCATGACTAAAATTTTGACAAAATTGGAAGTTGTTATGAGGATTTAACTATGTAGTTTTTGAGTCAGACTCATTGACTCATGTTTCATGAGTAGTGATTCAACACTAACAGTTGACCGAAATTCTTTTTTTTTCTGTCTCCGAGTCGGTGAATGTTGTTTGTGCTTTTATCATACTCTGTTTTCTGCATTTTCTGTTGAAGTCGAGATCAGGATTGCATCTTCTCCAAATTTCGACTTTTTCTTTCGAAGAATTCAATGTAACATTCTCGTGGGTGTTTATTTGGTAGGAAAATTCTACTGTGGGGGAAGTTGTTACTGAGTGCAACCAATCGGAAGGAGATGTTGCTGTTGCTACAGTAGATCAACCGGAAGAAGATGCTGCTGTTGCTACAGTAGATCAATCGGAAGGAGATCTTCCAGTTGAAGCAAACCCCACCTCGGAAGAAAATCAATCAGAACCTTCGTCCAACATTATACAGGCGGCCGCCCTTTTGTTTACAGGGAGTTTGGCGCTCATGGTAGCAATGCCCGGAGGCCTCAACAATCGGGGAAATGCTGTTCTGGCCAACACCATTTCCTTCAACATATTTTTCTTCCTGGATGCCTTCGCTTTGGTCGCTTCATTGGCGGTGGCTATGATTAATCTCGTTTTCGACCTGAAATGTCGAAGATGGTCGCTTGGTTGATGGAAATGATTGTGGTGTTGGCAGCACTGTGCTTCGTTTTCGCTCTCATGGCCGCCGAGAATTGCTGTCACGATCTCTGCTGTCAAGTGGATTGTGCTCTGTTTTGTTGCTCTCGTAGGTGCCATGCTACTCGCATTTTTCATCTGCCGCGCTTTCTTTCGCAGCACTCAACGTAATTTGATGCCTCAGCTCGTTGTTCTTGAAATATCTCAACACCGCCAAGGCCAAAATGCTGTGTGATATCACTGACATTGCAGGGACTCGAACCTACAACATCTACTCTGTATGAATAGTAAGCGTTGGTTTTTTTGACCCTGAAACAAATTAGTTTCATCTTTCAGGTCTCCAACTCGCAACTTGAATAATAATTATTTTGATTTAATATCACTGCCAAAGATAAAAGTTAGTTTGATCTTCTAAGGTCTCGTACTCGCGATCTCATTGCCACTGATAAAAGTGGTCTGATCGTCGAAGGTTTCGAACTCGCGACCTCCAATTCAATGGTCAGGGGTAAATGTTCTGATGTAATCTCGTTGCCAATAATAAAAGTAGCTATCTTGATTTTATAAAATCGAACCATGGACCATGTTATATTATTTAAATTATCTTTCATGTTCTAGGGTGGATTCTTTTAAATATTTAATACGAGAAGCAAAGACAAAGCCATTGTAATATGTTTTCATCGTTAGTAGATTATAAGCAGAAACGATCTTGGGTGTGATGTCTAGGACAAACTCCAAAGGAGATGTATGTTTTCTTTTATCACGGTTCAAAAAGTTATGTAAGAAGTATATTAAAGTTAAAATGAAGTGCTTTTAGCAAATCGCAGAAAAGTTTTAAATATCATCAAATTCTAATTAATATAAATTTATATAGTTAGAAATTTTCGCTATTATCAATTTGATGTTTAATATTTACTAAATATTATTCTACCAATTAATTTAATCCAACCATTCAAGTATGTATTTTTGTCGATGTAAAATAACACATATATCTGACAAGCAAGAAGTGGGATTCTATAATGTTTCTACTTCTAAAAATATATTGTAACATCCTCATGTTGCACTCAAGTAGTATGGATGAAATACACATTGAAATATATAAGAATCACTTTTGATAGACCGATTCCTATCATGTGTGGTAATACAATGTCATTAGTATGTCAAAATATCTTGTAATGCATTGCAGAAATAATATATTAACATCAAATTTCACTTTATCAAAGATAAAGGTGAAGAAGGTACAATGAAGTTAAAGTATGTACACACAAAGGAGAAAATTATAGATTCTAGATGTTTTCCTACCGCAAATGCTATTTTATATATTTATACAAAAGCCATTACACAAAGAGGAAAACCAACTTTAGACCACGAGTCTGAATGCAGAACTTATCAGTATATGAATTTCTTACTTGGGCGTGGCCAGCCACTCGAGACATGGTGTATGGTAATTTAAGAGGATCCTCAAAGGTGTCGAGAGTCCAACTAAACATGACTTTCTCAAAGGTGAACATGGGAGAGTTCCACACCAAATTATGACGTACCAAATGAATATTTTTAACAAAAGCTTTGCAAGTGCAGCCAAAATCAATGGAAAAAAACTTTCTTCCCAGATTCCCTCAGCCCGCAATTCATAATAATACTCGTCCATATTTGAGTATAGTCAACACTAGAATACTTTCTTTTCCCATTAACGTAGTGCATGCGGTCTCTTTTCTATTTATCGGGAAATGTAGTCTAGATACTGTTGTTTGCCGACAAACTGGGAAAGGTGCCACATGTCAATAAAACACAATCAAGCTACCGCTAGTGCCGGTATCATTGTGTTTGCTGGTAAATTGGTAATCTTGAGGAGAATACCCAGTTGAATGAATACCCCCCTCAAAAAAAGATGTTAACAAGACAAGAAAACTATTGTGTTACAATTGGTCTTTCACACCAAGAAGATCTTGGAGAAACTAAAACTTTTTCTCAATAAAGCTCTTTGTAAAAATGTCAGTAATCTGATGAGACGTGGGACAATACTATAAATCAATGATGCCATCATGGATGAGATCTCGGATGAAGTGCATATGGATCTCAATGTGCTTTGTCTGCTGTCACTGTATTGGATCTTTGCAAACCTTCAATGTACTTTGATTGTCACACCAAATGATGGTCAGTTGAGGAAATGAGATACCCAACTCAGTGAGGAAATTTTACATCCAAATAGTCTGAACAGTAGCATTGACAATGCCTTTATATTCAGCCTATGTGGATGAGAGAGCAATGGAAGATTATTTTTTGCTTGACCAACATATGGGACCAGAACCCAAATTAAGAACATATCCTGAAGCGGACTTCTGATCAATGTTATCACCAGCCCAATCAGAATCAATATAGTCAATAAGATCCAAAGTACATCCAGTTGAATAATGAATCCCATAGGTAATAATTCCTTGAGCCTAATGAAGGATATTCTTGGAAGCTTTCCAATGTAGCTCATGAGGCTCTTGCATGTATCTTAAACAACACCCACTGCATATGATAGATCTAGATGAGAATGAGTGAGATATAGAAGACTTCCCACAAGCTAGCAAAAGAGTGTACAATTAGCCAATAGTCTATCTTTTCCATCTTCCAACTTGACCCTGGATAGAAAAGGTGTGGGTGCTGATTTACAATCACTCATGTGAAATCGAACCAAGAGATCTCTTGCATACTTGGATTGAGCAACTATGATACCTGATTCATTCTGATTGATTTCAAGACCAAGAAATAAATTGAGAAGGCCCATGTCTGTCATAGCAAAGGTATCATGCAAAACTGCCTTGGTTGCCGTAATTATTGAGCATGCATCACCTGTGATTAGTAGATCATCTACATAGAGTACTATGAGCAACAAAGAGTTAGATGTTCTCAACATATAAACACTTGGATCAGATTTACATCTCACAATTTTTTGAGACAGAAGATAAGAATCCATTTTAGCATATCAAGCATGAGGTGCCTGCTTAAGGCCATAGAGTGATTTCTTGAGCTTATATACTAGTGAGGAATTAAGTACATACCCTTGTGGCTACTCCATGTAGATCTCCTCCTTTAGATCACCGTGAAGGAAAGCATTCTTCACATCCACGTGATGAATCTCCCACCATTTTGATGCTGCAATAACTAGAGCCAATTGAATGGAATCCATTTTTTCCATAGGATCAAAAGTCTTATCATAATCAATACCTTGAACTTGTTGAAAACCTTTGGCTACCAACCTTGCTTTGTATCTACTCACTTGAACATTTTTTGATTTCTTTGTTCGATAGATCCACTTGCACCTGACAATTTTACGATTGCTTGGAAGTGGAACCAACTCCCAAGTTCAATTTGCAATAAGAGAATTGTACTCCTCGTCCATGGTAGCTTTCCAATGAGGATTCCCTATAGCTTTTGCATAAGTTTCAGGATCTGATACTTGAAGAAGATAACAATGCATTGGAATAATGAAATTGATAGCTAAAAATGCATGAGAAGCATCATATATATCAGCCAAGCTCTGTGTTCTTTGTCTTCTCATAGGAGATGCTAAATCATCACTAGAATCCTAATTGATACATGCATGTTCATGTTCATCAAATTTAAATGAATCTAAAATTAGATTTGTGGTATCTCCATCATCTTCAAGATTTGTGAGAGGAGGAAGCATAGAAGTGGTAGCATGTTGTATTTGAGATGCCAGCATGGGACTTTCATCAATATATACACTCCTCTCAATGAAGAGTTGTTCTGTAGAAAGATCTAGCAATCTATAACCCTTTACACCATCTGGATAACCAACAAAGATACATTCCATGCTTTGAGGCTCCAAAACCTTCCTTTTATTAGTAGGAATGTGAGCCCATGCACGAGATCCAAAAGTACAAAAATGAGTGACCATTGGTTGGATACCTCTCAATGCTTTAAAAGGAGTTTTTCCTTTAACAGATTTGTGAAAAGATTTGTTTTGGATATATGAAGCACAATTGATTGCTTCAGCCCACAATTTTGATGGAAGTGATCTAGCATGCAACATGCAACTAGCCATCTCCTTTAAAGATTGGTTCTTCCTCTTAGCTACCCCATTCTATTGTGGAGTATATGGAACTATGTTCTACAACTATATTCCTACTTCATCCCAAAGATTTTGGACATCATTGTTGACATACTCCCCCCCATTATCTGTGTAGAGGATCTTAACCAATTTTTCGGATTGTTTTTCTGCATGGGCTTTGAAAAGCTTGAGATTCTCAAACACTTCATACTTGTATTTAAGAAAGTATACCAATGGGTACCTTGAGTACTCATCAATGAATGTAAGGACATATCTAGTTTTGCTCATGCAAGGCTCAGGAAAAGGACCCATTAAATCACTATGAGCAAGCTCTAAAGGAGAAGAGGCTCTCCATGAGATTCCCTTGGGATAGTTTTCTTTTGGATGTTTTCTAAGAGCACAACCTTCACAAACTCCATTACAAAATTCCATGGTAGGCAAGCCTTTTACCATTCCCTGATTGCTAAGCTATTGCATGTATCTAAAATTCAAATGTCCAAATCTTTCATGCCAAATTCTACTTTCATCATTTGCATGTGTTAGAAGTAAAGTAGAATTTGATTTTGCAACAAAATCAAAGAAACTGTACAAATGGGATTGATGATTCACCTTACCAACAACACTTTTGTAGTTGTCTTGCATGTCATAGATCATGATTGAATCTAGTGTGAATTCAATTCTCCTCCTGGTTCCATTATGTGTCATTTGATACACAGAAAGTAAATTTATAGAAATTTTTGGGATATGCAAGACATTCTAAAAACTTCCAATTCCAAGCTCTACCTTCCCAATTCCAATTGCTTCTACAGGAGATCCATCTCCCATGAGAATAAGAGAACCAGAATATGGTTTCAAAGATGAAAGGGCATCTTTTGTGGCTACCATGTGGTGTGAAGGTCCGGAGTCTATGATCCATGCATCTAAGGAAGAATGAATAGCTATCAAAGCATGAGCATTGCCTTTGCTTTCTAGTGCTTTTTCTTTCTACTTCTTGGCACTCTCATGAATAAAACCACCAAGATTATGATGTTGAAGTGTCTGCGCCATGAGATCAATGGTCTTCTTCATGCATGATGATTTTGGATGATACCCGTGGTTGCAATAGGTGCACTTTGATTTGCCCTTTGTGTCCTTTTCTTTTGAACCTATAGACCCATCTAAAGGTTTTGGATTACCTTCCTTTCTTGGATTTGAATCCTTCTTCCATTTTCTTTTGGATTGTTGATTAGATTTAGAGTTATTCTTCCCAATTGTATGCACAATGAGTGCATGAGCTTTGGAATTCTTCAAGGTACCCATCTTAATAAGCTTATCCTGCTCATGTATTAGAGACTCGATGAAGGCATTGAGTGTGGGCATCTTCCAATTTTCTCTTGTTGTGAGTTTGATTGTGGGACCCAACTTTGATAGAATGGCAAGAACTAACTTACTTTCTTCATTGGACTTATCAATACCACATCCTTTCAGTTGAAGCAACAAAGCTTTAAACATTGTGAAGTAATCTTAGATATTGTCAAAAATCCTTGGATCTAATGAGATGAGCTCATTTTCAAGGACATGGCCCCACATTTCATCTTTCTTTCCAAATAGGGTCTCCAAGGTATTCCAAACTTGGCTTGGAGCTGTGCATGCCTCAACATGGAACAACAGTTCTTGAGATATGGACAAGCATAGCAGACCAAATGCTTCATCCATACAGTTGAAGTATTTAGATTTCTCTACTATTGAATTGGGTTCAACCTCTGTATTCTTAACTATTTGATAGAGGCCTTTACTCTGGAGTTGGAGTAAAATTTTAGGCTTCCAATCAAAGTAGTTGTACAGTGTGAGAATAATAGAGGATGAGATCTGATATTCTATACCTACAACAAAAGATAATTGGATTTTTCCTTTCCTATAACGTACTCTGATACTATGTGAAATTCACAGCCTTAGTGGGAAAAGAGAAAAAAACACATATCTCTATAAACAAAAAAATAGAACTTGTAATATTGAACATTACAACTACATTCATTTACATCAATTATCATAATTATATGAACTAAATAACAAAATTTCTTCCGCTACATATGCAACAGTCAATCATGAGTTTGCTTGATGCATGACAATCTAAACTGGTAGTTAAAAATGGTGTTGGCAGTTAAAAGCAGTTAATCAACGTTTGTTAAGTTAGCTACGTCTATTTGGGCATGACTTATAGCTTCGGTTTAGTTAGAGTTGGAATTAATAACTGCTAACATGTGGATGATATTGTTCATGAGTTTCCAAAATGGATTGTTCATATCGTCAAATTTTTTATTGTTTTCTTTCAAAGGTGTTGGTCTAAGATATTTCTACTTCTATTTTTCCCTGATTTGTGCATTTTGGAGATCAACTGCTCATATTGTCAAATTTATATTTCTACTTCTATTTTTCCCTGATTTGTGCATTTTGGAGATCAACTGCTCATATTGTCAAATTTTCAAAAGTGTTAAATGTATGATTTTTTTTGGACGTTTCCGAAATGCATTTGTCCATATTGTCAAATTTTTGATTGTTTTCTTTCTGAAGTTTCTATGTAATGTTGTAGGTGTTTATTTGGCAGGGAAATTTTGTTGCGGGAGAAGTTGTTGCTAAGGTCAATTAATCGGAAGGAGATATTGTGTTGTTGTGTTCCTTCATTGGTTGTGGCTATGATCAATCTCACTTTTGACCTGCAAATGTCAAAGAATGTCACCTGGTTGATTTAAAATGATTGTGAGGTTTGCAGTAGCGTGCTTCCTTTTCACTCTCATGGCCGTTGGCTTTGCCATTATGATCCCTGTCTTCAAATGGACTGTGCTCTGTTTTGCTGCTGCAGGTGTGATTCAATTTGTCTTTTTCATCTACCGAGCTTTCTTTCATAGAACTCAACATAATTTGTTGTCTCTCACTGTTCTTCAAATGTTTGAACAACGTCGACACCAAATGCTTTGTGATATCAGTCATGGGGGCATAGTTAATTTGATTTAGTTTGATCTTTTGAGGTCTTCGACTTGCAACTTCTTATATGTAGCTGAATAGTAATTATTTTGATTTAATCTCATTGCCAAGGATAAAAGTGTTTCAGATTTAAAGGTCAATAGTAATTATTTGTATGTAAGTAAGCTCACTGTTAGTAAGAAAACCGATTTGACCATCGACGGTCTCGAACTTGCTACTGGTAATTGTTTCGATGTAATATCATTGCCAAAACTAAAAGTAGTCATCTTCATCGTATGAAATCAAACCTTGGTCTTTATTTTATATTTTAAACTAGCAATTGCAAAATAAATGAAGTGTTTTTTAATCACAAATTAATAGGGTTTATAAGTAATAGCTATTAGCATAAGATTAGACTTACATTATTCTTAACATTACAATTTTTATTATAAAAGATTCAATTAATTTAATATACAGATATGAAGGCTTCGATAGAGGGAGAAAGAAAGAGGGATAAAAATAAACACACAAGTGTTGATGAAGAAAAAATTAGACAGATGGAGAGATAGAGAATAGGAGATATGTAGAAAGAGAGAGGAAGAAGGTTTTCCCTTGTAGATGCAAATTTTGCCTTCTTTAATTCATCTGTTCTCACCAATACTGGGTTACTACATGGAATAATTGCATTGGTATGATCTGGTTTTAACCTTTTCAGATCATCATTAGTCAAAGGATTTACATTATGAGATGTATTATCAAGGACATCCTTGATAATAATTGAGTCCTTTTGACTCTCTTGGTCTCCATGTGGGGGACTAGCACTCAACAATTGTACATCTTGTATATCCTATTGCTCTTCCTCTATTGTTTCTTCCATCTCCTCCATAGTACCTTCCTTGATTGGATCCTCTTTTTCTTGTTCTACATCTTTTTTAGGTTCTTCTTCCTCTCTCTCCTTTCTCCTCTATAGCCTCTTTAGTTAACCCATAAATTGATTTCCAAAGCAATGTGCTTTTGGTTACCATATCCTCTACTTTCTTCTTCGAAATATGAAATGCTATGTATTTTAGAGTAAATTTACCTTTGTGTTTCTCCATTGCTTCTGAAATCATCTTCTTATCCAAAGTAGGCATAACATGGGCTAATGCAGCCTCTCTTATTTGGCTTTCAGTAGTCAAATAGAATTGCCACTTTTGTCACTATTAATGGATGGATTTATGTGGGTTTTCATATATGTTAGTCATAGTAGTTTAATAGTAAAATGTATTATACAAGATTCAATCATGTAGTTTTGGGCCAATTTATGTTAGTTCATGTAAAATGTTGGTTCAAAGTTCATATATGATTTTATTTAATTTATTTACATGGATTGAATTTTAATTTTTTTATTATTTGGGTTTGGCAGGTTTGACAAAAGAAGATGTGAAATTACAAGTAGAAGAGGATGGTGCTATGTGCATTAGTGGCGAGCTTAAGAAAGATGAGGTGGATGAGAATAGCAAGTGGCATTGCTTAGAGAGATCAAATAGAACTTTCTCTCATGGTTTCTGCCTTCCAAAGAATGCCAAGTTGAATCAACTGAAGGCCAACATGACAAATGGGGTGCTCACTCTTACAATTCCAAAGGCCATTGAGAGTAAGAAGGTCATGACTATCAATATATCTAAAAATTAAATTTTCTCGGATGTGATGATTTTGTGTGAAGAATAAAGCACAGAGGTAATATTCTCTAATGCAATTAAAGCGAAGTTTCATTTATTTCAATATATTAAAATAAAAATTGCTTAATTTCAGCAAGTGCAGGGAACTAATATTATTGTTTGGCCCCCCCCTCCAAAAAAAAAAAAAAATTCTGGCATTAAAAACTTGCTCCAAGCTAAGGTTTCTAATTCAACATTTAAAATCGTAATTTCTCATTGGCCCATGACTAATTTCTTGGGCAAAAAAATGTATTTTTGGGAATCAATTTTTTTAAAAAAAGCAATAACTGCATCATGTCTTGAACAATTATGAACTTGCAATGTGGCACAGTAGTATCTTAGGCTTGTCAGAACTATCAATTAAAACACACACAAATTTATTTTTCTATTCTATTTTATTCATGGCTTATATGGTGGAGTTTAGGCCAAATCGTTTAAACATTAGTTTAATTTTTTGTTTACATATTTTCAGTTTTGATTAAGGATATTTTAATTAAGTTTTAAAAATAATTGATTTTATTTTCATCATTATTTAATTTTCTAATAGCTATTTATGTGTTTTCTTTTTATAATTTTAGCAGTTTCAATAAAAATGATATTATAATATATAGAAAATAACAATATGCATTATCATTTTTTATCCTAACTAAAAAATATCATAATTTAATCTTTTTACTTAGTAAAATTCATATTGAAAATTCTGAAGTCATTTTTAATAAACTTATTCATTTCTAGTTTATTTATTTTTGCTTTTTTCATTATTTCTTAAAATTCTTATTCTTATTTTCAAAATAAAAATTATTATAAATAAGTTTTTTAATAAAATAATACACAAACCTTACATTGACAATCATTTTTCTATTTCATGAAGTTTCTTTTTAATCTTTCAATACTTCTATATATGCAACAATTTCTTAATATGCATAGCAACTAACTCATGCAATGTGTACTTATTTTGCATTGATTACATTAATAGTTCTTAGTTTTAAAATATAGAAGTGTCTTGTATAGACCCTTGTCAAAACATGTTATTTTCAATTTGTGTGATACAATGTGATATCAAATACAAGACACAACATTTTAGAAATCGCCCCCTCCTATAGTGCAATCTATCACATTTATAAGTCCTCATATTACCCCCTCTAATAATTCCTTGCCTTTCAAAAGGTAGGGACTCAAGCTCGACCAGAGCTCTTGTTTTAAATATGTTTTGAGTTTAGCATTAATATTATTTGAAGTTTGTGATTATGGTCTTGTGCGGAGAAATTTTTTAAGATAAAATGTTCTACGATGACAATAAAAATCTTAGTACCATATGATTTTTTGAACTATTATTGTGGAATTATTCTGATGTAATCTCGTGGCCACTGATGATATGTATGGTTTGATCGTCCAACGTGTCGAATTCGGGACCTCTGATTTACAGTTCAACGTTAATTGTTTTGATGCAATCTCATTGCAACTGAAAAATATGGTTTGTTCGTCCAAGGTCTCGAACTCGCGACCTCTTATTTCATGGTCAATATTAATTGGTTTGATGTAATCTCATTGCCACTGATAAATGTGTTTTGATCGTCCAAGGTCTCCAACTCGGGATCTCGAATTTAAAAGTTAGCGGTAATTGTTCTGACGTTATCTCATTGCCCCTGATAAATGTGGTTTGATCGTCCAAGGCCTCGAACTCGCGACCTCTAATTCAAATGTCAGCGGTAACTGTTTTGACTTTCTCTCATTGCCAATAATGAAAATACCTTGCTCGATCTTAGGAATTCGAATCATGGCAAAATTTCACTCTGTTTAAACTATCTTGATGTTCTAATGGTAACAACTTCTCATACAATGATATCTGCAATTATTTTCGAGTGCCTAGAATATTTTTCTTTTAACATTTAATACGAGAGAGCCAAAGACAAAGTCATTGTCCTATGTATTGCACGTTAATAAAATTATACACACCAACGATGTTGTTGTAATAATAATAATAATATCTAGGACAACCTCCAAAGGAGTATCTTTTCTTATATGAAGGTTTGAAAAGTTATGTATGAGCACTTGGGCAAATCAGTGAAAAGTTTTACAATTTAGGCATCATCATAAGTCTAATTAATAAAAATTTATAAAGAGAAGAAGTATAAGAGGTTTCAACTACATTATCGATCTCATGTTTGATATTTACTAAATATTATTTTGCCAATTAATTTTAACTAACTTTTCTAGTTAAGTATGTATTTTTATTGATGTTTAAGTGATTAAGATATTAGAATTGTATATATTATAAATTAATATAAGTTTAACAAACAATAGGAATGACAAAATACATAATAATTAATGTTCATTTGAGAATTTATAAGTAATAGATTAGGGATATTTAGTTGTATATGATTAATAGTAATGAAATGATTTTCATATATTATTGTATTTTGTTGTTATGTTATTAAAAAATAATAGTTTGGATAATACTTTTCTTTTTGAATTAGGTATAGGGTTATAATTTTTCCAATTCAATTTGTGAATCTTAATTTCTTTGATCTCGATGTATATCTATTGCTTATTCTACTATTTTTCTTTGCTAAAGCTAGCCTTCAATCCACTTTTCTTTTCTTTTCACCTTTGTTAATGTAAATGATTAATGATAAGTTTGGGAGGTTAATAAATAGTTGGGATCAAGATCTCTTAGGTCAAACCTCTAGAATAAACAATTGTATAACCTTGCCAAATATCAATAAACATTAAGCAAACATGTGAATATCAAAGGATGCAAATTTTAGTGTAGATTCTTTTAGTGGTCTAATTGAAGTGTTACTGCTAGGATTCCCACTTGAACATGAATACTTATTCAATGGATATTTCAAAATAGATGATAAAAAATGCATTCTTGGGTTGTCTTGACATACCACTACATAACAACAAAATTTATTAGTTGTACTTATGAACTCACTTTTAGTTTCCATACCCCCTATTATGTACTGAAATATTATGCCAAAAATAATATTTATCTTTTTAATGATTTCCCTTTTTCTTGTACACTTTCTCTCATGCATCTAGCATTTTAACTACTATCCTATATTTAATTATTTTTAAAAAACATAAAGTTCCCTTAACCCTTTTTTTTTTGCATATATTTTCTTTATCACACATTCCTCTTCAACTTCATCCCTACTATATACAAAGTGTTTAGCTTACTTCTATATTTTTGCATATGTATATTGAGTTCTTAGCAATGGTCATGAAGATTTTAGATTTTGGAGTTCCTCAGATCCATTTCAAACTTTCCATATATATACACTTCTTACCACTTTATCCTAACTGTTTTGTTTGTGATCAAGTCCATGATTTATATTCTT